>JAGDQP010002334.1:0-19629 GCA_022664845.1 Lepisma saccharinum | reverse complement strand
AACTCAGGTTTCTATTTAGATTCTTAGTGCATATTGGATAATAATCTAGTTTTCAGTGCTATGTTTAATCTTTGTCCATTCAATATTTGTGTGTAGTATTTGTTTTCTTTTTCTTTCTAATTTTGTTGTATTCCTACAGAGTTGGTTTGACATATAAGATGAGCGACCCCTGCTCGAGGAGGAACTGTCTGGCCAATGAAAGAATAACACATAAAGAGGGACCCGGTTTATGATTATGGAGTTGATCGTCGTTGGAAAGGTTCCGGTGATCGGTTCCCGGGCCAACTCAGGTTTCTATTTGAATTCTTAAGATAGAATAATAGTCTTGTTTATAGTGCTAAGGTTAATCTTTGTCCATTCAATATATGTGTGTAGTATTTGTTTTCTTTTTCTTTCTAATTTTGTTGTATTCCTACAGAGTTTGTTTGACATATAAGATGAGCGACCCCTGCTCGAGGAGGAACTGTCTGGCCAATGAAAGAATAACACATAAAGAGGGACCCGGTTTATGATTATGGAGTTGATCGTCGTTGGAAAGGTTCCGGTGATCGGTTCCCGGGATAACTCAGGTTTCTATTTGAATTCTTAAGGTAGGATAATAGTCTTGTTTTTAGTGCTAAGGTTAATCTTTGTCCATTCAATATTTGTGTGTAGTATTTGTTTTCTTTTTCTTTCTAATTTTGTTGTATTCCTACAGAGTTTGTTTGACATATAAGATGAGCGACCCCTGCTCGAGGAGGAACTGTCTGGCCAATGCAAGAATAACACCTGCAGACGGACCCGGTTTATGAATATGGAGTTGATCGTCGTTGGAAAGGTTCCGGCGATCGGTTCCCGGGCCAACTCAGGTTTCTATTTACATTCTTAAGATAGGATAATAGTCTTGTTTTTAGTGCTAAGGTTAATCTTTGTCCATTCAATATTTGTGTGTAGTATTTGTTTTCTTTTTCTTTCTAATTTTGTTGTATTCTTACAGAGTTTGTTTGACATATAAGTTGAGCGACCCCTGCTCGAGGAGGAACTGTCTGGCCAATGAAAGAATAACACATAAAGAGGGACCCGGTTTATGATTATGGAGTTGATCGTCGTTGGAAAGGTTCCGGTGATCGGTTCCCGGGCCAACTCAGGTTTCTCTTTAGATTCTTAGTGCATATTGGATAATAATCTAGTTTTCAGTGCTATGTTTAATCTTTGTCCATTCAATATTTGTGTGTAGTATTTGTTTTCTTTTTCTTTCTAATTTTGTTGTATTCCTACAGAGTTTGTTTGACATATAAGATGAGCGACCCCTGCTCGAGGAGGAACTGTCTGGCCTATAAAAGAATAACACCTAAAGAGGGACCCGGTCTATGAATATGGAGTTGATCATCGTTGGAAAGGTTCCGGTGATCTGTTCCCGGGCCAACTCAGGTTTCTATTTGAATTCTTAAGGTAGGATAATAGTCTTGTTTTTAGTGCTAAGGTTAATCTTTTTCAATTCAATATTTGTGTGTAGTATTTGTTTTCTTTTTCATTTCTAATTTTGTTGTATTCCTACAGAGTTGGTTTGACATATAAGATGAGCGACCCCTGCTCGAGGAGGAACTGTCTGGCCAATGCAAGAATAACACCTAAAGAGGGACCCGGTTTATGAATATGGAGTTGATCGTCGTTGGAAAGGTTCCGGCGATCGGTTCCCGGGCCAACTCAAGTTTCTATTTGAATTCTTAAGATAGGATAATAGTCTTGTTTTTAGTGCTAAGGTTAATCTTTGTCCATTCAATATTTGTGTGTAGTATTTGTTTTCTTTTTCTTTCTAATTTTGTTGTATTCCTACAGAGTTTGTTTGACATATAAGATGAGCGACCCCTGCTCGAGGAGGAACTGTCTGGCCAATGAAATAATAACACCTACAGAGGGACCCGGTTTATGAATATGGAGTTGATCGTCGTTGGAAAGGTTCCGGTGATCGGTTCCCGGGCCAACTCAGGTTTCTATTTAGATTCTTAGTGGATATTGGATAATAATCTAGTTTTCAGTGCTATGTTTAATCTTTGTCCATTCAATATTTGTGTGTAGCATTTGTTTTCCTTTTCTTTCTAATTTTGTTGTATTCCTACAGAGTTGGTTTGACATATAAGATGAGCAACACTTGCCAGATAAGGAATTGTTTGGGCAATGAACGAGGAAATACTGAAAGAGGGCCAAGGTGTGTTAATGTGTTGATCGTCGTTGGAAAGGTTCCGGTGATCGGTTCCCGGGCCAACTCAGGTTTCTGTTTAGATTCTTAGTGCATATTGGATAATAATCTAGTTTTCAGTGCTAAGTTTAATCTTTGTACATTCAATATTTGTGGGTAGCATTTGTTTTCTTTTTCTTGTTTAATTTTGTTGTCTTTCTACAAAGTTTGTTTGACACATAAGATGAGCAACACCTACCAGATAAGGAATTATCTAGGCAATGAACGAGGAGATACTGAAAGAGGGCCAAGGTGTGTTAATGTGTTGATCGTCGTTGCAAAGGTCCCGGTGATCGGTTCCCGGGCCAACTCAGGTCTCTATTTGTGGTTTAAGAGAATGTAATGAATTAGACAATATACTTATCTTTGATGCTAATGTTAATGATTTTCCACTGAATATTGGTGCGTGTAACATTTCTTTTCTTTCATCGTGTTGTTCTCTGTTTACAGGATAGGTCTGGTGTTTATGGTGAGCGGCGCTCTGTACCAAGAGGAATTGTATGGACGGTTAAGCAGAGAACAGTGGATGAAGAACATTTTCCTTAGAAGTAAAATATTGATTACTTGACTTAAATGCACATCTTCCAACAAGTGCATTGTCTGATGATGATTCGTAATGAAACCCAAAAGAGGAAGGAATAGGAAAGTATGATGAAGCAAAAGAAGAAAGAAAATAAATTATGCAAGTCGTCTTCAATGTATATATTTTGGAGGAAGAGATAATGAAAATAGAATTCTTATTGATGGCTGTTTAAAATGCACTGAGTAGTTTCTGATCCAGACTTGAGAAGCAATATTCCAGCAATTTTAGCTATTTGAAAGTGATACTGGGAATTCTTGTGCTCATGTCAATGGAATTACGGCATGTCAATTGAACACTTATCATCGCCTAGCAGAAAAAGAAAGGCTCGGGTCTAAGAATGAAAAAGAGTAGACATCCTATCTTGAAACAGACAACAAGAACGCTGGAGTATGCAGATTTAGTTTCGTGATTTTTGTTTAGCAATGAGAGAGGCGTTTGCAAGAATTGTTGTTATTCGTCAGACGTCAGAAGGTTTTGTACAGTCAGATTTACGAGGAAAGAAAAGGCTGCGAATAAATCTTCTGAATCATCTATTTAGGCAGTTCATACTCTTTGAGTCCTTTCCTGCAGTTAAAATACATTATTGTCATAAGGGCTTTCAACCAAACGCTACTTAGAAGGAAGTTTAAACTACAAAAGTGTATCACATTTTCAGTCAGAAGTTCCAGAACTCCAACACCAATCCAATAAGAAAGTCATTGTACGAATATAAGAAGACATTATCGACATATAATGTTAACTTTGATAAACCAAAGAAAGTTCAATGTGCTTCCTGTATACGGTTTAAGCACAACGCTAAAAATGACTAAGTAGCCAATCAGCAAGCCTATGATGAACACCTGGCAAGGAATTACAAAGTACGCGGCTTAAATAAGTAATGAGGAACGAAGTTAACCTAGAGTCATCTTCAGTTCCTGAGAAAAGTAGTATACTGAATTTTGATCTGCAAAATGCACTGAAAATTCTAAAAAGATAATGCTGGTCCTATTTATTACAAACTCAAGGTCTATGTGTACAATTTAACAATCTTTAAAATAAGTCTAAAAGAGAAAATGTGGGTTGAAACGGAAGTAGGTGGTGTCCCTAATGAAGTAGCAACTTACATTTTCCACTACATTGAATCAGACACATCATTCAAGAAATCTGTGATGTTTTCAGATGTCTGTGGAGGAAAGGACAGAAAGAAATTCTTCACATCTCTGTGCCTTATGCTGTTCGACATGTGCCACACTATTAACACATTGAACATATATTTTTGGGAGTGGATACTGTCAGACGGATGGAAGCTGGATTCATAAATTAATTGAGGATAATTCGAAAATGTGACCGTGTTCAGTGCACGAGAATGACAACTAATTTGCAGTGCAATACGCAAATATCGGAAACCTTGTCAACACTTCACAACTAACGGAATTCTTAGATAAAAAAAATCAAGGCTAGTCATTTTCATCTCTATCAAAATAAGTATCAGAGATTCCATTCTCCGAAGTTTGCTGGTACTTGAAGGCAGTTCCTAAAAATGTGTAACTTGAAAGAAAAGAGCTATGATGAAGAATCCTCTCGTGTGGACATAAAACAGAATTAGGAGGACCAAAACCGTGAATCCTTTTCAGATGTATTCTAAATGTATCCCCATCTCAAAACAGAAGTACAGCAACCTTCAGAATCTGTGTATTGAAGTTATTTCATTAGAATCCTGTAATTATTAATAGAAACTTCCATACAGCGCAACCATGCGGGATCGTTCATCTGACGCAGATATTCAGGACTAGAAGGACGAGGATTAAAAATAAGTTTTTATACCTAATATAGAAAATTAATTCCTTTGAATGGATTAAAACATTTGCATTCTCGTATTGTAATACACATAAAAGAGGCATGTGCAAATATTATTTTTTGTTTCTCTTTTTAAAATAATGCTGGAGGACAACTTGTAAGCGCTCACCTAGTCATTATACAACACCAAGAATACAAGTTATGTAAATACACACCTGGAATTTTCAGAAGTAATCGAAGTTGTTTTGTTTACTTTTCTTAAAATAGCAGAATAAGTTGTCCGTCCTTCATCATAACTAGGGCGAAATGAAGTTTCTTAGTTTTGTCCGGACGTTTGCGTTTGAATTCCACTGACACAAAACGTGTGAACCCTTAGCGTACCTTTTACAGCCGTTTTGAGTGTTATAACATTATTTTTGTGTCTAACCGTGAAATCAGAGTGGAAGATTTTAATGACACTACTTCTTCTAAGTAGTATTATCATAACGAGGACAGCAAGCAACACACAATTTTCAATGCTAATGGAAATAGTTTTGAAATCTTTTTATTGCTCATCGTTCAGGATATACAGCGTGTTCAAAAATGAGATACTGCAAAATTTTGTTGAATACAATTACACGTATTTGACAAACCATTTTAGATATTTTAATAGTTCAAAAACATTTAAAATACAGACACTTCAGAGAATATTTAAAGCTATGACTTTAAGTTCTAACCTCAAAACTGCTATCGGATAACGTGGTATAAACAATTGAATCGTCAGTTTGAAGAAGGAAACAAATCCAAAAAGCTGTTTTGTGGGAAATTAACAAAAACTGTAAGCTAACACTAACAACAACTAACTGAGTATTGTTCAACCACGGGTTTTCCGACTCAGAGAACAAGTCTATAACTTGTAGGCAAAGAAGGAGATACGATATCAGGAACTTTAATTCATCAAGCTTACTTTACCTATTAAGCGTTCGGTAATTTTTACAATGCCTAGGCAAAGTAGGTAATGACAATTTTAGTGGCCGCTTTGTTTCGGGATATGAGTCCATTGTGTACAATGCCTAGACATTCTCCACAATACATGATTTTCTACTTTATTGAGTGAGTGGTTATGTTTGATTTAGCATTAAGATTGCCTTCTCGTAGAGGTATGAAAAAATACCGGTTGGTCAAGAGTTATTTGCGCTTAAAGCTGTGTCTTATTTGGAAAAAAATAGGGATTTATGGATTTAATTTTAGTTTTTGTTGATTTTGAAGCATGTTAACTTACCTTTCTTTTCACTGACCATTCAACTGACGTTTCGCCACAACATTTATATTACCGTTTACTGTATACACCTGGCAGTATAATGTACACGTTAAGTTCGGTAATCGGCATCCAGAATTAGTAAGAACATAAGGTAAAATTACAGAAGAAACAGGTATTGTATAATGATTTTTTTTCTTGCAAGGAGAACGAAGTTATATCAGTGTGAAGTCTTTTAAGCTAGTGTGAGAGAAAGTGAAATGTGGGACTATATCTCTGAAGCCGCACATATGGCTTGAGGGATTGGGAATGTTAGAAGTGATAACAATCGCGTATGATGAAAAAAATCAGGTACAAAGTGTAGCAATTAGTATTCCTCCGCATGGCAATTCCTGCCTGTTACTCAACTCGAGTGCTTATTTAGCGAAATATTAACAACATTATGAACTTTAACAACACTTTCTGAATTCCTAGTTATTGCTATGTGTTTATAGAAGTCGCTCCGTGAATTATTTGGAACGGGGAGAGTGTTCTAAAGCGTACATACGACAAAATACAGCACAATGACTGGAGTGGATACAATATAACGAATAAATGTACACTATTATGTACAACACAATGTAAGTTCAGATTATTGATTAATCCTAAGAACACTCTTTTGGGCCTTTCTCTAGATTAGTTGATTGTACCTATTTGAAAGAAACTTGTCCATAACTTTCAACGTACTTGAATTGGTCAATTATCAACGGAATATTCTAAATAATTGATTAAAAAAATTTATGACATTTAAACATGTTTGGCACAGACCGTAATGAAGATATAATGAAGTAGAGAAGAGGATGTGGTAAGGAAGTCGGCCAGATTAAAATTTTGAAGAAGCAACCCTGCATTACCCTATTATGACTAAAGAAATCTGCTGGCAAAACTCAGTCACGACGGACTTTTTGTTGCAACAGTTTGGTGTACCTAGACCCACTTTGTGTTGTGTGCGTGTCGCTACAGTTATAAGTTTAGTACTTATTACGATAAGAAAATACAAAATTATTGTTACAGTTACACAGCAAATTAATACTATTATTACATTTCTTAATGCGCAAAAGTGTTAAATCTTCTGAAATGTTGCACAAATTACGCCCATAATTTGTTAACAAGAAAGTATTTAACGTGTTAATGGAGTAAGGTACTTATTGTGAAAGCAGTGAAAGAAAGTGCACTATTTTACTCAAGCGTGTGGATCGAGAAACACTTCTAAGACCAGTAAACGAAATAAAAAGATGTTGTAAGTGACCGTCGATTAGCGTTTTAACAAAACCTTTATGGTCTTCTGCTTTAACACAAGGGCTAAACTTAACTTTAGTGCAGATAAAAAAAAGGCGACAAATAACACGGGAACTGACAGATTCAACATTTTTTCTTTACCTCAATAAGAAAAATGAATATTTTGCAAATATAATTACTAAAGGGAGCATCAGAATTAAAACAACAGAGTATGTAGGCCTATCAATCAATCTCCCTTATAGATACTCATCAGATCAAAATAGTTGTGTACAAAAGTGAAAGAACACTGGCACAGAAGTGGATCAGTGCCGCATCTAAAAATTTGCGGGAAAAAGTTAAATTTTGCCACCCTTTTCACCACTCTTTCCATCTTTCTTTTTCTGTTAAAAGCATGACCGCCCGATGCAACGTTCACAACATTGTCTCGCATCACGTAGTGTACTTTTGTTATGTTCTCTTTGGAGCCTGTCATGGCATCGCTATTACAAACTCCAGTAAGGCAGTAGTAGACTTGAATCACGGTTTTGAATTTTAGACATGAAGAAGATAGGTTGTATGGAATAATATAAAAATATCTTAGCGCTCAAGGAATGAAATTCGGAACATGTTTAGGTCAATTTCAATTTAATATGCGATTTTTACTTCCTTTTTAGGAGCTTTTATTTTTTAGTTTTAGCTGTTCCCGCCTAGGGTGCTTGCCTCCTTTTGCCCTTCCCACCCCCTCCGTAGATCCGGCACGTTGGAGGATTAACTTTCTCAGTTGAATTGAGATTGTCCATGGTATTGGAGTAAAAAGCTCCAGTCTAAACAAATGATTAATATTTTCTTAACATAACCACGGAATTTAATAGATTATAAATACGCAGCACAGCTGCACAGTTACGATACAGTCCTACATTGCCAAAATCAGTAGAAATCGCTTTCAGAACTTGAGCTAACATTTATAATTCTACCTAATATTGACATTAAATAGCTAAGACAGTGGCTAAAACTGTTTTCATTACGGACTTTAAGTTGGTGTGTCTTCGATCCTGAATTTACGATTGTACTAAGTTCATGGTTGTACTTAATATTTTGAGCTTGATTTTTCATCAAAAGACTCTCTTTTGTAACATTTTAATTTGTTCAAAACAAGTAGATGGACGTGACATCTGTATGCCGAAATGAAAATGATCAGCAACAGATTTATGCTTCGAACCACCATTTTTACACAATCGGGAAATTTTTACTCCCATGATAATGGAACTAAATATGTTAGAGACTTTAGTTACGTAGATTATGAAGATAAAATAAAGAAGATAGAAGGAATGAAAAAGATAGTAAAAATATTAACAGACTTTATTTTATTTATTTATTTATCGAACACAACAGGTTATGCACCTAGTTCATGTGTTCATTGTACATATGATACATTCTACAAGATACTATATACATTCATATTAGATGCTTTGTGGTGACATTCTGTAAACACAATTCATTACTTTAGATAACAATGAAATTCACTCGTATTTACATTAAATATGTCTAACTCCGGACATGCTTTAAGAATACAATTATATAATGAGCACATTCTCCTAATAGGCGATATATCTAATACATTGGTCCTTTGGGGTGGGAGGTCGAAGACTGCATTACGAGGTCGCGTAACTCTTTGCGGAACGTGCAACCTTATTTCCGATAATAATTTTTCTGAATGAATTTTACTATGTACCAGTTTGTATAGAAAAGATAGTAGAAAATTAACTCTACTGTGTACCTCTTTACCACATAACATTACAAAATATCTCACAAAATCCGAAAATCACAATAGTGTTTTGGCGCTCTTAGGTATAAGTGGGTTGATCGATTAGTATAATTGCCCTAAATTGCTTCCTTAAAGTTAGTTAAGCTCAGAAACCTGCGAACTTATTTCGTACTGGTCTACTGAAATGCATTGAAAAATGCATGTTTTATGTTTCTTTTATTGATAAATCTTTATTGGCAAAACGAACAAACCAGTTCCGAGAATCCCTTCAATCTCTCGCACGACACACTAAAAAAAATGTTGTTTAGTGTTTACGAAATGT
Organism: Lepisma saccharinum; assembly: GCA_022664845.1. Classification (NCBI taxonomy): domain Eukaryota; kingdom Metazoa; phylum Arthropoda; class Insecta; order Zygentoma; family Lepismatidae; genus Lepisma; species Lepisma saccharinum. The sequence goes on along the minus strand of JAGDQP010002334.1, from coordinate 10,471 downwards.
TAGTGTTTATAACTGATACTGAAACTCAAACAACTTTATGTAAATAGAGATGCAACATTATTTAACCGTTTAATATAGTTGTCCATAAATTATTTATTGTGTACTTTGAGATCCTGGTATGTAATGAACGTTTATCCTTGCTCCTGCCAGAGTATTTGATTACATTTTAAACACGAGAATGGGTGGAAAAGTCACGAAGAGTTAGCAACAGTGGTCACCGCTGTGCTTCTGCTGTCTTCGTTCACATTCGGATTGTGCACGTCGAGGTCCCATATACACAATATTAAAAGTTAGGCCTAACGCCACTTAAGCGTATATGGAGCAAGGAATGTACAACAGATATGTGAACGCGAAACGAATTGGGTAGTACCCACAACTTGAGAAAAGGAACTGTATACATATGGCTTAGTATAACAATTTAAAATTTTGCATATTTTAAAATCTGAGACGAAAATATGATAATAATAATAATAATTCTAAAATAGTTGGCAGTTCACGTGATCCTTTGAACGTTGATACGCGGCGTCACTGGTTCGTACCTGAATCGAGAGATGTCATTCAACATTCGGCAGCTCGCGAGTCGTCGCCCAGTGGCCGCCCATGACTGAGGATTTCCAAGGTACCTTAAATATTGTAAGGGTTGATTTCTTTCCATCTTTCACTTTGTTGTTAATATCCTAGAAAATTACATACGAATTCTATTGAGAATTTGAATTTATTATGACCTTTAGGTATCTTTGGCGCAGGCCTGAATAGGGTAGACAAGCAAATGGGGAAAGTAACGGCAAGGCCTTAGTTCAGATCATTCCGGTATTCGCCTGGAGAAACTTTGAGAAACACTTTTAAGCCCCAGTCAGGATAGACAACCGCGGGATACGAACTCGCTTACCTATCTATCGCCGGCTCGAAGTCCGGGATTTTACCACTTTCACCACGAGTGCTTTGTAGATACCAGGCTGTCCCAAAAGTCTTGCACCATTAGCACACTGACCTGCATGAGGTAAAACTGTGGAAGGATAGGTGGCGCCACCAGTGAAAACTGTTGGCAGGCATAGAGGACAGATTCGTGGGATTAAGTGAAGGAAAGTACTGCGTGTGTTGCGAATGTTCCCGGAAAGTCAGAAAGGGCAACATGAGTGAGGACCAAATTGCAATTCGAGCTGTGCTACGAATTTTATGGAAAAAAGGACTAACTGCAAAAGCTGCAGTGGAGGAAATTTGTCATGTAGAGAACGAAGCAGTACTGGACCAATCGACAGCTTCCCGTTGGTTCAAAAAAATTATTTCGGGTGATTTAAACCTCGTGGGCAAGCCCCGGAAGCGTAGGCCTCCGATGGACATTAACGGCCCTCTGCAAGATGCTGTGAGTGCTGAACCACAATCAAGTACATGTGTGTTAGCAAGAGTGGTTGGGTCATCCAAATCAACAGTAAACCGTCGCTTGCATGACATGGATTACGTCAATAAACAAAGTCCCCATTAGCTGACAGAGGAGCAGGCCCAGCGCAGAGTGGTAATGTGCCAGATTTTGTTAAAACCGCGTTTCTGGAGGAGAATTGTGACAGGCGATGAGAAGTGGGTGTTTCTGAAAAACCCTGACACACGGAAACAGTGGGTGAAAAAAGGACAGGAAGCCCTGGCCAATGTGAAACAGGACAGATTTGGAAAAAAGCTCATGCTGTGTGTTTGGTGGAATATTGACGGGATAATTCATTTTGAGTTTGTTCCCGAGGGTCGTGCTGTAACAGGTGAACTGTATTCTGAACAATTACGCCGAGTGTATACCATTCTGAACGAGAAATATCCGGCATTAACTAGGAGGAAGAGGTTATTGCTGCAAATTGACAATGCTCCGAGTCATCGGTCCCGAAGTGTGACCAACACCCTGGCTGAACTTGACGCGTTTGAGTTGTTACCTCATCCTGCCTATAGTCCAGATGCTGCACCCTCAGATTATGGTTTGTTTCGCTCTCTCACACATTTCTTGTGTGGTCGGCAATTTAATTCATATAATAAGGTGCATGCTGCATGTCGCGAGTTTTTCAGTTCTAAACCTGACACCTGGTATCGCCATCAGATTGAACTGTTGTCCCAAAGATGGGTGAAGGTCATCGAACATGATGACCTGTACTTTGCTGAGTAAAAGCTTGTCTTTGTTTCTGATATTCGTGTTTCATTTTCCTCCTTGTATGCTGCAGAACGTTTGGGACAGCCTGGTATTTGGAATTTGTTAAGATAAGATAAAATTAATTTATGGGCGGTAACAGCACTATGGCTTACGCCCTTCCCGAGTTGGAATTCGTCATATAAACCAATTAAATACTTGAAAGTTACTGATCTCTGAAATGGTGATACTTTTTAAAGCAACTAATTATGAACTTGCAAAAGCAAACTTGTAATACAAAAAAAAAAAACGATCGCCTACACTGGAGAAAAGTGTAAAAGTAATGGCAATCGATCTCTCTTTTGGTGCAAATTTATCAAAAGCAATTAAACATGGAATTAGTGATAACAAATTTGTACGGGATACCACATGTTAGTACAACTTGTTTTGGAACATCCTTCCTAAACCAGTATTTATGGTCGTTCTGTTAAGGAATTTATATGAAAAAATTAACAATGAGAAAATTTATATGCCCATCTTGCCCAATTTATAGAAGAAGAAGAAGAAAGCAGAAATTTTTGATAAAAAAGGTATATTTTCAGAAATCGTGGAAAGTTTGCAACACTAACAGTTATTGTACATCAACAAAAACACACCAACGGATGCCTTTGATATTTTTCTCAAACACAGCCAACAATGACACTGATCGGTGCAATACAAGCTGAGAAAAAAAGCTATAACCAATATTACTTTCTGAGCTCTCTGTACAAAAATGCATAAGGTGACATTCACATTCGCGGCTCTAGTCACCTATGTTATTACACAGGACCAAGAGTTATATATCGTTGGAAATCTTAAGAAACGTACATTCGAACGAGGTAACACTTATACTAATCCAGCCCAATCTGTGGAAGGAGAAGAGTAAAACCCAAAATGTCGGGAGAAAATGTTATTTTTTTAATGAATTGTTTAAAATTTGCAACACTGACAAGTATCGTATGTCAACAAAACTCCACCAACGTTTTCACTATCGTAATTATTATTTCACTTAAAAAATGGCGAACATTTTTCCCTATGGAGTAAGTTTTGTGACAGTTTGTTTACACCACGTAAATCTAGCATAAAAATAATTTCTTAATAGTATTAGAAAGTAGCAGAAATTGGTAGTCTCCTTTGCATAGCAGAACCGCAATTCAAACACTTAAAATCACTCTCAGCTACACTAGTCATTCGAATGTAATTTTCTGTTTTAATGTCTTGTTTATAACTTGTATCTAATTTTCCTAGAAGTATTTTTAAAATCAAATTTAATGTTTGCATTAGACGTTAGTACGAATTTTAAGAACGTTTTTGTAACTAGTCCATTCAGACTTATTTCATTTGAAATCAATCAGACTGTCATTGTCTCCTTCATCTTCATGGTCTTCATCATTTGGTTGTGCATTCACACATCCAATTCCTCGACAGTGACAACATAAATTAGAGCACACAATTCCTGCTTTCCGACAACTGCACAGCCCTTATTACAGTTACAGGGTATTAAATGCATAACATTACACGGAGCAGGTTCCTTGGTCATTCTTACTGGTACAAGAATATATCCTAATGTTTTCCATCCATGTTCAGTCGGTTGCATTTCATTTCCACGCCACAATTGAACCTGAAGATACGATCTTAAGATATGATGTTTCGCAGCACCATTGGTAGGTGGCAATGCTGCTAATTGTATTTCGTTCTGAATGGGGCAGCGACTTACTGCACAGATGTAGGAATGATACCGGAATTCATCCAATGAGGTTACTGTTGCTGGACAATCGTAGAGCGCTAATAGAAATGAAGTGCTAGTTTCAATCAGAGATTGTACAGAAGCATTATCATGGCTGAAAACTTCAAGTGATCGGCATACGTCTTCCCGTTTTTGAAGTAATCGCAATGCCTTTTTCTTGCCCTGTCGATACAAACCACAAGCTGTATCGCATCCAGTTAAAGCATTGTAACTGAGCAAAGCAGTTAGCACATTTGCCCATGTATCTTGCAACTTATTAGTACTGAATTATTTTGTCGTCTCTTTTCCACGTCCTGGCTTTCGAAATGTGATGCCGTGCTGATGATTACCCTGCGCAAGCAAAAGGATTAAAATGTCAACATCCTCGCCAATTACTACGACGTGCCCACAAGGATTTAAAGGCTTGGCTACTGCAGTTTTAGCGATAAGTGCGTCAGCATCACTTCTTGCTTGCTGGTTTTGAATTCCATCTTATGTTAAATGAGCCATCAACTCACAGATGAAACAATCCTTATTTTTGGAATTACCCAAGAATTTATCTTTCGTGGTTGATAATACGGTTTCATTTGTGAATAACACCAACGCTGAGTGAACATTTGACTTACGTCGTTCCCGCTCAGAGAGCGGCTTTTGTACAGTTTTTAGTACAATACCCATCAAAAACAACTGTTGTTTTCGTTCCAAAATTTGTGAATACATAGGATACATACGACTTGTACACGTCAAGGTATGTTTCATGTTGTGGCCAAACAACATGATATACAAACTAGTCCCCACCTATAACGTACTCAGTGTTTACAATCTGAGTTTTAGAATTTGTCCGATATTCAAACACGAAGAAAGCACATTTTTTCGCTTTCTTCATGGATATTTCTGTGAAGGGAGAAAGTGGATAGGGTGCAAGCTCGTAAGCAAAACACTGTCGGAGTTCTTCTTCGGACTTCACAACGCATATGATTCGGTTGAATATTTGCATGATGTCTACAGTCAGCACCTCATCACGGATGCGCACTGCATTGTGCATTGAGGATAGTGGGATAACTTTATATTTTTGTTTGTTTCACATTTCCAAAAGTCTGTCCAAACATTGCTTCCACAGCAGCCAGTCCGATTTCCTTAGCTTTATCACAGTTGACCATTTCATTGCCTACCATGCCAGTGCTTAGGGATGCGAGCTCCGGATGCGAGCTCCGGATACGAAGGGAATGGAGAGTGTTCGCTAACCATCGCAAGAATTTCTCTACATGTAATGTATCACGCGAGTGATTGCTTTGGTTCAGTTCCACATGCCGACCAGTGTGAATTTCATGCTTATCTTTGCTTAAGAATTTTTCTAGACATTCTCGTAAGTGGCACGCTACTGGCATACTTGACACCCACCTAGATATACACAGTAACTTTCTCAGTCATGCCTCTCTCATGGGTCAGTCCACCGCTGCTCTCCATTGCTCTAATTAAAACCTGTTCAATGGTCATATCAGAACATATACCACTCCAAAATATATCTTTCCTGCGAATAGTGAAGTAACCGCCTCGTGTAAATAGCTGGAACTGTTGAGGATCCATTTCATCTTCTAACCGCAACATTTCTTCAAAGTACAGATGTGAGCAGGTTGTGCGTATTTGACATATAAAAGATGCCCAGAACTAATGTTGCATGGAAGTATGGTAACATTTCTCGTATGCAGTGAAGATGAAGATTCCTGTCTCCAGTTCTTTCGGCACGAATGAAAAGACTGTACAGACTAGAAGCTGAAAGTACAGGACAAATAACTTAGAAGTGTGGTTTCCTTCTGCAGCGTCGTCCATGAATAACTTAATGTCATTTGCAATTTTTATTAGATTTGAGTGTTGAACAACTACATCAGTATCGATATCTTCTTCAGTCATTAGAGGAATACACACATCTCGCAATTGTCGCACAAACTCCTCAGTGACGTCTAATTCATTAAATATACATTTTGCAATTGCTAACTGTGTTTAAAAAATGAGCTCGCAAAGCATGAGAATGGCCGGACATCACCTGTGGAATGGAATTACTAGCATACACACAAGACCAAAGTTCTTCAATGCCACTACCTTTCATTATATAAGCAACTGCCCCCATAAATGACAATGTGTGGAAACCTCTAAGTCTAACAACTACTGAGGGCAATTCACTAGAATTTCTACATGCTGCTACAATGTCACATGCCTTAGCATACAAAGGTTGATCTAACGTGACTAAGCACGTCTTTTGTTTGTTTCTTTCACATTCTTTGCTGGAAAACATAAGCGCCGAGTATATAACATCCATGTTTGTTGGCTGAAGATTGATGAAAGATAGAACCACCACTTGAGATATTTGGTAGTTAGTGTTATTGTTTGTCATCAGTTGCATGAATCCACTCCAGTTCGGGCAAGTTGGTGTCTTCAACCACTTGAGTGTCATCCATGTTACATCGTATAGAAGGTGGGTTTGAGTTTGGGTATTCAGAACAAGAAGGTGTCTTATATCTTCAATGATTACATCCTAAAGGCCATCACCTTTGCGTGTATACGTTAAACGTAGTATCTTCCATTATTCTTTGACAGTGCACATTCTTTGAACCGAGATATTGGCTCACAGGCGTGGATGCTTTCTTTAGGAGTAACACACATAATGCCACCCATTGCATGAAAAGTTCCAAACCCATCGACCGTACGAACATTATGGTCAGCGTTATCAAATACAAACTGTTGAAACGCAGAAGGCTTAGGAGGAGTTGGTCCATGTGATGTTGCAGAGTCTTCATACGTTAGCACTTCCAAGTACGTCACACATAGTTCCATATGATGTAACATATCAATTAAGTGACGGGATCCAAACTATTTGTGCAAATGAACACCAAGTCATAGCTAAATAGCAGAAATAAAAGACTGTGGTCTCACTATACTCCTGATGGCATGACTGATAACGACGCTCTTGGTTTCAGTATCCTGATAATGGGCACGATATGCGGCGCAAACAACTCCTTCAGAAATATACTTAATGATTGTGGAATGTTCTCGCATGAGTTCTTCAGAAAAATATCAGCAGGAGGATACTTGTCCAAGTCGAATGCTTTGGAACGAATGTCTTCTCTGATGGAAGAAGCAGCTGTTCGAATTATATGCAAACGCTCTTCGTCTTCTTTGTTATTTATCCGCTCAGCATCCCACTTTTCGGTAAGAATTCTGTCACCAAATCAATTCAGGCAGAGTACGGAGGATTTACCTTTCACACATATGATGTAACAACTAATCTGTCTCCTTAATAGTCAAGAAGTTGTTTTTTTTAACCACTTATCGGGTGTACATCTGCGTTCTCTGGGAGGAATTCTTTCATTTTTGTTAGTAGTTCTTGAAGGGAGAATTTACACTCTTCACCTTCTTGGATGTATTCACAAAGACGCTGCAATGCTTTGGCATTTTCACTGCACAAAGGTCTACCTGTTAAACGAGTGGTGGGTTGTTTCATAAACAGACTGAAGCAAGTACGGTGATATCTTACTTCGGCTGCTGGAAGGTCTACCACATTTCTAACTCTGGATTCAACATCCTCTCCCCAGGAATCTCCTCGTTTGGCACATGCATCTAGAATTTGCGATTGCGTTTTCAGACACTGCACATTAGAAACTGACTTCTTTTTGTCACGTGGTGCCTTACTATCGACAGTATAAGTACAGTCGTGTTGACAAAATAAACAATTTACTTTAAAATCGAATGAACTTCCTTGCAATCTTAGTCTCTTAGCTTCAGGAAGTGATGCTTGTTAGGAAGCGATGAACTTTGACTTCTTGTTTATCTCGTAATACTGTTCTACCATAAGCATTACAGCCAAACATAAATAAATAAAATAAATCAAAGAAATATAATGGCCAACAATAAAAAATTAACAAATAATACAGCAATAAAAAATGCATTTTTTTAAATTTCGCCATATTCGTTTTATACAAATTGGCCACGATATGCACAACTGTTGCCTCGTTGGAACATTAATGTGCTTCATAGAGTTTCTAACTATGTCATTCGTAGTTCTATGCTAATTACGACAGTGACCAGGCCCTGCACATATTATTTTCTTAAAACCTATATACAGCAAATTTTAAACAATTTATAAAAACAAATCACGTTTTCTCCCGACATTTTGGGTTTTACTCTTCTCCTTCCACAGATTGAGCTGGATTAGTATAAGTGTTACCTCGTTCGAATGTACGTTTCTTAAGATTTCTAACGATTTATAACTCTTGGTCCTGTGTAATAACAGAATAGCCCAGTCAATGAAGAGGGTGTAGAGGACATGTTCGGGAACAGAATTTTTGACTTCAGGGCTGTGTTTGGAGTAGTTAGGAGGTCAACATACTAAAAGTCCCCGGACCTACGAGGTGAGCGGGGGGCAGGAGGGGCGGGGGAAGGTCACATTTTTCGTTTTTTCGCTTATATCTCGAGAACGGTGCGTCGTAGCGAAAAAGTATTTATGTTCAAAAAGAAAGCTGAGAAAATTTCCTACAAGATTGGTTCTATTCGTTTGTTCCCTATTCCTAATAGTTTTCGAGATATTCGCTTGCGAAAATTGCAAATTTCCTCCCCCCCCAAAAAAAGAAAAAAATTTTTTTTGCCTCACTTTTATAGTAGACAAACTTTGCCTTTTAGCACCTCATCCCTTAACTTCAGCCAAGTCCTCAGGGAAAAAAGTAGTAGAACACTAAATTTTCTTTAAAATGAGTTATTATTTAATATATTGGCTTCAACTTGTCCAAAGTTATAGCAATTTGAAATTCCACTTATTACCGTTAATATAAGTACGATGGTCACTAAAAAGTTATTAGACATGCAGCTGTGGGTATACATACCTTCATTTCAGCTGTTACAACTTTTCAAAGTATTCTCCGAGACATTCCACATAACCTCTTATCTTCCTATCTTGGAAGCACTGGTGTCACTGGGTTTTAAGTACTGCTCCTGTTTTTCAGCAATTCACACATCTTCAAGGGATGGAAAACTGATGCTCTGGCAGTGTCTTCTCAACACGGGGAACAAAAAGTCTCACGGTGCAAGACCGAGGCTGTGAAACACTAAAAGAGATAGCCGTAACAAAATATGAAAAAAAAAAAAAAACACGTTTTATAGCGTACTCGTTGGTTTCGAAAAAAACTATTCATACGAAAATTTTGTTGTTTTGGCTCTCTTGGGAAGGGAGGGTCCGGCAATTGGCTCAGGAGGTGGCTTATATTGCTCATCTCCATCTATATTTTCTTCCACCTCAGTTTCCACATCTTCCAGGGATTCTGTTTCTTCAGGGATGGGTAGGAATTCTATCTCTTCAGCGTCGTCTTCCTCATTGTCCATCACGGGGATGCCATTGGAACAATTTCCCAGACAGTATTGACATAAAATAGAACAGTTCCTTGAGGCTCTTCTGCATCCATATTTGCCAGTACAGTCATTGGTGCACCGGCAGAAAATCCTCTTCAAAAGTTTCTCTGGTGCTAAGAGGTCTTTAGTCTGCACAGGGGTGAGCTGGTTTTCTGTCTTGCGCTCCCAACCATACAGTTCAGGTGGTAGCTCGTTTCCTAACCAGTGCTGGATCTGGTGATACGTTCTGAAGGAATGCTCCTTGGCTGCCCCTTCAGTTGGTGGGAGAGAAAAGATATCAGGTTTGATGTTTCCTACCGACTTGACAAACGACTGGTAACGGTAGAGATTAAGGGATCTCTCCGTTCTTGGAGCTCCATACCATCTCAAGATACATTTGCGACCAGCTTCCTCAATTTCAGCTTGTGATGACGAAGGGTTCGAGAAGACTTCAGCTGCTTTGCGAATGCCTAGGTGTTTCTGGTAAAGTTTGATGAAACCAACTTTACTTCTCCGAAATGCCGCAGACGTTGTATCGCAGCCTGTAAAGGCATGCAGGAACAAAATGTCCTTTAGTCCTAACTGCTGCATCTGTTGAGTGGAATATATGTTGGTCTTCACTTTCCCTCGGCCAGGTTTCACAAACAAAATATCTCGGTTAGCTGGAGTTTTTGCCATTAGGAGAATTGTCAGGTCAACGTCTTCGCCAATGACAGCAACACTGGTTGTTTCTGATTTGTCAATGGCTGTCGTAACAATCAACAAATCAGCATCGTCTGATGCTTGAAGAGTCTCAATCTTATTGTCGTGTAGTTTTGATCTCAGCAGGTCAATCAGTTTCCTTTTGTTGTGCTCATTAGAGAGGAATTGGTCTTGCTTCACTGTTATTTCAGTGCTCAAATTGAAATTGATGTCGACGGACTTCTTCATTCGATAGCGTCGTCCCTGTTCACCTGTCTTTGTGCTGTTTGCTAAGTTTGCGTACCCATCGAACACAACAGTGCAGCTCTTCCCAGGATAGTGGTTCTTGACAAATTCCACATATCCCTCACAAATGGTGGAAACCGAAGATCCTCTTTGCCAAATCACTTTGTGCATCAGAAATCCTCCATCAACAATTACGTCAAAGTTTGGCAGATATATGTTTTTGTTGATTGGATCAAACAGTGTGTATAGGACTGATTTTTTTGTTTTTCTCATTCCACCTTCATTGAATAAGGCTAACG
>JAGDQP010002333.1:48576-106312 GCA_022664845.1 Lepisma saccharinum | reverse complement strand
TTGTAGTCCGGGTAGAAAAAACGTTAAAACCTTTATGGACTAATTTAAGAAAAAGGCCTTCATTAATTTATTTTAAGAGTGCTTTAAATTCCAATATTATTTTCTTTTTTTCCCAATTACTTCCCAAAACCGAAGATTATAGGTGTCAAAAGCGCAAGCTCCTCTCAATCACGGGAAAGCAGCCTTGTTTCTAGGAGACATTTACATTAAGTGTTAAGAATAATATTTTACCTCTTCTGGCAACACTGTAGACAGTCGGGGCAAGAAATATGAGATTCTCCCTTCGGGGAAGAAACACATACTTCTCTTCAAGATTACTCATTGTAAGGAAGAATATAAAAATAACGTGAATATGTTACGGCGTTCCAAGGATGAACTTTCATATCTCCTTAGGTGAAGGAAGAAGACTCACTTTTTTTTAAGTTCATGAAGACATACATACCATATGTAAATGATGTTTTAAATGAAGTACTGAAAAAAAAACGGTTAATCGAATTTGTAGTAATTGCTATGAAATACATTTCGCTCTAGATTTAACCTTTCTGTTCATGAACAATTCATACCAAAATGCCGACTAACCCTCGTCACTGTTCTGGACAGTGGCGGCTCATGCCTCCAAAAACTGGCGGTTCACTAATTTTAAATGTACATACAGTACTTCCAAAGGAAAAAAATCATTAGAATGGTTTGAAAATTTTAACAGATCTAACTAAAATTAGTTGCAATTGAAGACCTGAATTGCAAAACACCCCAAGTACATTCAAGCTCCCATGTTTCTTTGAATGGAATGTTTGCTGGCCTGACGAATTACAAAGTTCTTTATTAATTAAGAAACACGTGGGTATGCATATTTTTTTAGTTTCACCTAAAAGCTGCTTAGATCCACTTGGGATAGATAATATGTGATTCAGGTCTTTAATTGTGTTAGAGAATCTTTTATGCATTATCTAAGATATTAGCCGGCCGGGTGGTCGAGCGGTCTGCGGCGGTAGGCTATCGACTCAACGGTCCCGGGTTCGAGTCCCGGCAGGGGCATGGGTGTGGATTTTAACACTTAACAGCTAAAGGCAAATCGTGACGGGCCGAAGTACAAAGTTACTAAACTGGCCCATATAAAAATAAAGTTTTTATCTAAGATATTAGTTTGCAATACATATACATATACATATATATATATATATATGCACACATTACCTTCATGCCGCTTAGTTAGAACGACGTAGAAGCTTCTCCTGATCTTCTAACAGAAGGGGTTTCTTTGTACAGGAAGTCAGCCGTCTTTCATGGTAGAAAATTTGTAAATCTATTTCTGTTGTAAATTTGAACCTTAAAAATCCTAAAAGAATAATTGCCTCGACTCGTTGCTTCTGTTTTATCTCGAGAACGGAAAGATAACTTCCCAACTCTTTGATGTTACATTTTTCTTCTGATCTTATTAATGAAAAATTGTTTTGTTTATGAAATTGCGCGGAGCGATTATCTGGGACTGTCACGATTTCCTACAAAACATGCATGCCTATTCTATATGCCCGGCATATTATCTTGCGTTTTTTCATTCTATTTCACTCAACAACACGCAACAGCTATCCTGACTGAGAGGTTTTTCCTCAGGCACACCAGACAAATACCGTGATGGTACCTTTAACTTAGGCCCTGGCCGACACTTCATGCACCCTTTCCTTTCCTCTATCCGGGCCTGAGCCTTACATACCAGAAAGCCATAAATAAAATTCAAATTCCTTACTAAGATCAACACAGTTTGGTGAGTCGATTTAATACAAGAAAAAAACGATGTCGCCCTGGGACACCGAAAATATTGAATTAACACAGCCATTTTTTGCAGTGTGGTCTCCGCTTATAAAAGATTCATAAACTAAAAGAATCGCTGGTATACCTTGCGAAAATTATTGCATTACATGACTGGATGTAAGTAACCGTGTAGTTCACGTTAACATATTTACGCAGTAATTCCGCCAGCCCCCCCCCCCCCCCCCCCCCCCATGTTTACCTCAAAGTATTGATAACGCCCCCAACATTAAAATTTTTGCTGTGAAAAATCGATAGAAACCGTACAAAATTTCACTTACCAAGTTACACCCTCCCAAATTGACTTTACGCCCCGCAAACTGAAAATCCTGATGGAAGCCCTGTTTACGGAATTCTTAAAGAGGGTTTACAGATTAGCTATATAACGCCTTTTTAAAAGATACCCTCATTCTAAACAAAAAAAGTATTTCTGAAACTTTTTCTATTTGTGTTTCCAGCATAGTTCCGAATCCTGTCTTTATGACTATTTCTACAGGAAGCAAATGCACAATACATGCGTGTATATTATTTTCCACTGTCTCTTCAAAATGATAATTTCAGTCTACTTTACCACGGCGAGAGACTACACTAGGGTGTGTCGTGACTTTACTCAACAACACACAAGATGCATGCCTATTCTATATACTACAGAAAAAATATTTTAAATATATTTCTTAAGTTAAAATAAGGACGTATGTGTCTCTTTAGCTGCGTCCATTTGATTTCCATTGTGCTTAGCGTGACATAGACTCACTCTGCTGCATGAGTGAACTATCTCCGAAGATATCCGAACGGAAAACCGAAGTAGTTGTGCTCGCCAGAGTTACCAAGCTGTGCAGCGAGATCTTACTTCTCCCTTGCTCCCTTCCAGCACCGAAGAGACCATGCCGCCTCTCTTCGCCTCCCCGAAGAAGACTGTTCAACTTCATGCATCAGGTTCATTTTTGAGTACAGAGAAAAGCCAGAGCGGAAATGAAAAACAACCATAGACTTATACACTGTTGAAGACGTTCCATAGACTACAAAGAAAGTGAGCAGTTTTCACGTTCCACTGGACAGCACTTCTATGAAAGGAACAATCTTTACATTAAAAAATTGTATATTTTAGTGAATTAATTTTATGATTACTGCTCTCAAGTACCTAACGTTTCAGTGAACCAATGAACCCAAGACACCGACCGCCACTGGTTCTGGAAGTTGTACTGGCACTTCTCGTTTGACCTTTTTACTGAAATATAAATGGAAACAACAATACGTACAACTATTTGGCTGCTTCTACACATGCACTGTACAAATAGTATTATTTTCTCAGTTTTCGGTTTCATATTCGATATGTTACAGTTAGGTTTATTGATTGAATTATTATTAAAGTCCTAAATGAGATGTTGTGCTTCTAAGACGGGAATGTAGTTTTTGATAAAGTGGGCTCCGAACCATTCCGTTCAAGGACCTACGTGCACAGAAAGCGAGCACTCTAAACTCTCGGACATCCCGAGGTCAGCTTAGGTTAAGTTCGATTGCATCAAGTACGAAACTTTTTCACAATGTAGCAGGACCAAGTGAGTATAAGAGTAATACTACCATCATAGCCAAAGAAATGTTTTCCTACCAAATGAATTTATGCACTATCAGAGATAAATAAGTACTGCTTCTTTAAATAACAGAACACATGAGGAAATATTAATATCCAAATCTCTCTGTTCCCTATCGAAATACATTTTAGTTTCTAAATAAGTAATGTGGTAACAAGCGATTAAAAAATGTTAAACAATGAGGGGTGCAATTTATTATTTACTCCATATATCGCACCTCCCAAGGAGTCTCGCAGAGATAAATCGCGTAACCACATGCATTTGGCTTTTCTCGTTAAAAAAAAAAGAGTTGAATTTCTGGCATTGGGATCCTAGGAATTTCTTTTTTAACAAGCGTTTCTAACTTTGGAAGGCCAGAGCCAAAGATGCTAAAAGGTCATAAATAAATTTAAATTCTAACTTTGAAATGTAAGAAACCCTTAAAATACCTAATGTTGAGCAGTATGCAAATAACCCTAAATTATTAAACAAAATGCGAGTAAGAAAAGTTGTGCAAAATGACCAGTACTCCGGTACTACAGTATAAAATAAACCAGCAAGTTCAAATGGCAAGAAACCATTTTAAAGTAAGCAAAAAGCAACCCAATATAGTTCCTCTAAGGAAAAGTAGAAACATGAGGAGACATCTCAACCTGAGCCAAAGTTGCCTAAAGGTCTAAAAAATAATTCAAATTAAATGAGGAGGCATCTGTCCAGAGGAAAAGGAACTGGTCTGTCTAGTTTAAATAGCTTTGTTGGCTTCTAGTATTATAACATAGTGTAATAGTATAACTAAACGTAATATAGTCTATGACAACATTATAATAAGATATTTAACACTGTATTCCAAACGTTTGATAATAATAATCACATCGGTTCTGTATTAGATACAGGTAGGCCTATTACGTTTGAAGATTTCAATTTCAAAGAATTTTGAAGCAGTTCTATGTTGTTTGGTATATTCTATTATATTAGCAATACTAATTTTAAGGCTATCAGATGCTTCACGACTTCATATTATAGAATTATGATATCTGCATCTGTATTTAGAAAAGTAAGAACGATGATGTCCCTTCTTACAAAACATTCCAAGATGCAGAAGACAAGCAGGACAGATGAAGGAAGGTTTCCCACGTTTTTACCTCTCATCTCAACCTTGAGGGAGAGAGGCGACTGGGGCGTGTCTCCCTATCGTTGAGACGCGTAGGAAGTCCTCTCAGCAGAGCCAACTCTTCTGTTCACTTGGCAATCAACGCAATGAACGCAAAGGCAAGGCCGATTACATCCAGAGCGCAGCCTTGAATAGCAGGGCGGAATTGCACACACTGTAATTTTCTCCACTGTGTTGTTAATCGATTCGGATTGGAAAACAAAGAAACATCTTTAAACTGTCTCCAGTGACAATCGGATAAGCATTTCGTTTCTGGGTACTTAAGAAACACTCCTGTGTTTGTTTGCGGTTCAATTACTGGCTATTCGGAAGAAGAATGGAGTGTACTTAAGGATAACCAAGGGGGAACGAAGAGCGGGCATTGTTTCGGTGCTAATCGTGGTAACCAAAACAGCTGTTATAAAATTGGGTGGATGCTGTATGCACATTACCAGCATGATAATCTTCCTTCTCAGCAGTCACTAGTCGCAGGCGAACCTGTTCGTAGTTAATAGTCACATCTGTAACCATTCTCATAGAACGAATTTTCATTTTAGTCTCTCCCACACTGAAACCATACCTTTCAAAGCATTGTAAAATATAAATCTCAAGGAGCAGTACTTTGACATAAACTTCTGAATTACAACACTCTTAGTATCCTTCCATAAACACTCAAAATTCACATCAAAATACTCACTTCCGCAATAAACTTTGGACAGAAAATGTCCAAGAACATATTTTTTTATAGTTTGAAACATCAAGATGACAGAAAAAAAAATCAAGCTACAAAACATCGAAAACTGTAGAAAGAGGTAGGTGTTGGTAGGTAGGTAAGCAGGTAAATAGATATGTTGATAGATTCAGTGATAAGAAAACGCCACAATTCAAAATGGCAATATTTTTAGTTTTGTTTAATAAAAGCTAGCAAACAAACTGTCATCTTGTGGGAAATGGGATTTCTGTCTCTTAATTTTAGACAGCATTTTTTTTTCTTCAAACAAGCCATGCTTAGGTTTAAGAAAAAGTATAATCCCAAGATTTGCCTGGTGATATTGGGAGAGAAAAACATAATCTCCAATAGTCTGCACCCGTTAGTTTAGAATTTTGAATGGAATATTTCTTGGAACTAAAATCTTTGTTCTTTACAGCTCCTTAAGTACCATTAGAATACGCGTTGAATTTATGTGGATAATACTGTTGAATGCCAACTCTTCAACATTGTATTCAAAGTTGTGTCAACGATTAAACGTTTAACTAACGTGTAATTGTTGAATAAACAGCTGGAGAGGTAAACATTAAAATATGCTATCAACTTGAAATCAACATGTTTCTATGTGTGCTACTGAGAACGTCAAAGTCCATCACATCTGGTTTATTATTTCTATATTAATGAGAGAGAGTAAAGAAGGTAACGGCAAGGTACTACCGCGGCATTCGCCTGCTGATACTAAGGGTAACTCTTTAAAACTTCAGTCAGAATGGCTGGGCTAGACTCTAACTCCGATTGCCTCTTCAGTGTTTATCCCAAGTCAGCTATTAGAACTGCACTAGACCCTGGGACTCAGTAGAATTCCGGATAGAAAAGCACTGCTTTTAGAAACAGAAAATAGGGCAAGTAAAAGTACAAAATAAACATAAGCTATTTCGATATACACTGGTGGTCACAAAATCTGAAACATTTGGTTGCTTGAGGAAAGAAAGATTTATTTTTCATTTCAAAAATTATTGAACATTTATTTATATTTAAAGTTTTTAAAACGCTGTTCATTGAACGATACAATTTTTATTGATATTTGATGAAATTTTCCAAGACTTCTGCAGTAAGCATAATATCGAAATTGATTTTTGTAATTAAAATCGTTATTTTTTTACATTTAATTAGTATAACGCTGCTCTCTACATTTGTCTGTGATAGGAAGAACCCGGGGAAAATCTGAGCCTGTGTGGCTGACCACCGGGAGCGATTCCAAAACCTTCCCAATGCGAAGCCATCTTCATTTTTCTACCGAAGGAGCTACAGCCACTCGGAGCCTCAATATCTACATTAGAAATCTGTCTCCATTTTTCTGATGTCTCTCCATGAGTTCCTCTGAACTGCGGTATCTGACGAATGTTAATGTAATATTTGTCCCAAGCTATTTCACAAATGCTCGATTATTTCAAAAACCAAAAAGCTGATTATTTGATAAACTGAATTTCTACATCACTCAGACAACGTTGAAAACCTCGAGCCATGTAGTTGTACCACAGATAAACTATAGTTTATCTGTGGTTGTAAGTTGTGAGACTAAGCAAGAAACCATATGTAGCAAATCAAGAGTACAACAACTTCTTGTAAGATTCCGTCAAGTTACTGATGCGCTGGAAGGGCTCCATTAGGGGCATGCAGCGTTGGACCAACACATCGTACGACCAACAGCCTCTCAAGCAGCAAGAACTGGCGTACGACCAACACCATAGAGCAAAAACCTGTGTTGGTCGAATGCCGTGTTGGTCCAACGCTGGTTCTACGAAGTGTTGGTTCTACGCAGGTGCCCCCAAAAATAATTTAAGACGATACCTTTTATTATATTTTTAGGCTTTATATATCTATGGCGTTGTCAATTTTATTGATGGTCCAATGTCGTGTTGGTCCTACGCATGTAACCCTCTATTAGGACCACGTTTATCAATGCAACTAAGCTAATGCTGACCAACACCACCCTGATATGGTGCTTGGACAAAAACATGTAATGAGAATGCTTTTACCTCTCCACATTCTGTCTTGACTGTTTGGCAACAGCAGGCAAGAACACGAGTTATCAGTGAACAATACTATTCTATTATTCCGTTGTCCTGCATAATGTAGGCGAGCTATGGGTGCGATCAGAAATCATGTCATATACAAAGCAGATTAGCTTCATGTAATCTCCATACAGCTCTATCACTAATGTTATTCTCCAGAATTAAATGAAGTCAATGTGTGCTTTCATAGATGTTATGTGTCAGTCGCGGAGAACATTGGAGCCATAAACTGATCATCTCTTGCAACAATTGATTAACTCAGACTTGATACAGGCTACCTTCAGTAAGTTTCAGCTTCCTTGTACACTTCGCATAAAAAAATGCGACTCTGAACGATGTGCAGCTTGGCCACCCAATTGACACCTTCTTATCCTATAATCGTGTCTGGTAAAGAGACCCCTCTGTCCCCATACGTAAGGAAAATCAGCAAACTACATGAGCACAGAACTTTGCCAGATGTACATGAAATAAAAATAATGAAAGCGAAACGAAACAGTTCATAAGATGATGCAGGGAAAAAATTAAATACACACAATAAAATATGGAAACCATGAATATATGTTAGACAGAGAAATTAGAGAGAGAGAGAGAGAAAGGGGAAAGAGAAGAAGAAGAAGGAGGAGGAGGAGGAAAATATAGAATGAAAATGTAGTAAAAACATCAAAAGAACCTAATATTATAAAGTACAGTTCCCAAAAATCCAACAGCAAGATGAAAGTGACTTTGGGATTTTATACATTTTTAGGGCAATTCGAATATGCAGAGGGTGGTTTAATTCTAATTTCTGAAAATTATGTTCTGAACATGTAACTCGATTCCAGCTATTACGAATATAACTTTCGAATAATTATAACACTAATGAACTAGTGTATATAACAATCCGCACAGATAGAAGGAACACACACACACAAAGAGAGAGAATGTGTGTATGTGTAAGAGAAAGAAGCAATGAGTAAGAGAAAAAGATAAAGATGAATAGAAAGAGATGAAAACATGAAAAGAAAGAGAGGGAGAGATCAGTGAAAATGATGAAAACTTTATTAGCTTTATCTAAAGAACATTGCTTACTCTCTGATCTCCTCCGGTGATGACTCGTAGTTCTCCAACCGGTTTCCAGCCATCATTTTATGCAAAAAAAAACCGCAATCTGGTTGGGAATCGAACCCATATCTCCAGATTGGAAGTCTAGCAGCATAGTAATTACTCCATAGGTTACTCTACCCAAAAGTTGCTTAACAAATGGTATAGCGTTTCCTTCTACGAATAATAACATAAAACTGGATACTTCTGGTCAACGACGTGTTCTTAATTGTCCTGTTAACGCCCATAGACTTTATTTTGCCTTTCCCATCCAACATTCGTAAATACCACCGGAAGAGACTCGGTGCGTTTCCTTCCACATTCTTTAGAAGTCGATGTTTAGTAAGAGAAGTCACTATTCGTTTCTTCATGATCGCTTTGTTAAAAAAGCTTGGCTTGAAAATGGAACCCATGTTATCTGGATTTATTCAGAGTCGACCAGCTTACCACTGGACCATACTGCCTGCTTAGAACGTCGGGAAAATATTAACAAGCCTTGTGGTGTCATGGAAGAGGTTCACTTGCCATGCGAAAGGTCAGTGGTTCAGTTTCTTGTCAAGTCAATAAAATCATTTTTACTTTTTCTGTAGTTCATGTGCAAATGTTACGTGTTGCAGTATTCTTCTTACATGTAAAGTGAATATTAGTGCTCCGTACAATTTTTGTTCTTTCATTTATATTCTTCTTTTCGCTTCATTTATTGAAAATCTGCTCAGTTACACAGTATACTTGTATGTTCACATCCAGGGCGTAACAAAAATGATCGTGCCTACTTGCAAAAAGATAAAATGGGCAACCTCAAACAATAACTTTAAGTATATTGTAACAGGTAAAAATGTAAATTAAATTGGCGATGAAGTATGGGAATTACTGAAAAAATATAGGGAAATTAATTATTTATACATTTTATAAAAAGAGACAAACATGAGTTATAAGGAATAAAATTCAATACGCACGTTATCATGGGTTTAATCCTCCCTGGGTCTATTGAACAAAATGGTTCTGAGTCCATTTACCAAAATCCGTCCTTAGAAGCTCGTTTAAGACGTTAATGACAAGTCAATAAATCAATCAAATGAAACTAAACTATGCGAAGGACTTTCGGGATATGAAAGTATTGATGATTTCACTGGCATCAATAGATCTGTCTCTCTCACATTCAATACTGAGAAAGTTAAGTTTACTCAGTCAGTCTTGAGTTACAGAATTCCTTATATAGCTATCTGTAAGTCTTAATTTGGAAAACGAGTGATTGCCGACACTAAAGCCAATAAGATCGTTTGGTGCGATGCGACCAATGAGCTCTATTGAACGATACTAGAGTGCTCGATTGCATTACAAATCTATTGATTGTATGAAGCAGACGGAACAATTAATTATTACATGCTCACTAAGTAGGCCGTTCAGGGCGACGCAAAGGATATGCCGATAAGGATGAATGCGCCCCCTAAAGCCTCGGGCTCGCCTGCTTTGCAGACCTTAATGTTACGCCGCTCTTCACAACCATGTTCACATATACATATATTTAAATAGTACAGTTGTATGTTCACATAAATAAAAGGTTGCATTACACTTTCGGAATTGAAACGTACAGGAAGGGAAGGGGGAAGGTTCATGAAAGGTGGTTTCTCGTAAAACGCATTTTAAAGTCCAACTCTCTCATTTATTTCCATGTATTTCATATTCTTAAAACCGCTATAACTTGGTGATTTTTTGAGCTTCTGGGTTGAAAATTTTCTGAGTGGCTAGCTGTCATTGTGTAGTACGTTTTACTAATGTAACCTATTTTTTTTTATAAAAAAGTGCACCTTCTTTCCCTGTGCGCTTCAATTATTATTATTATTAATAATAAAAATGATTCTGCAAGGGTAATTCAATCGTTTATATTTTGCCAGTTTGTAACAATATTGTCACTGATGATGTTCAGTAATTGTATTGGAGGGGTTGCAAGTAAGGTCTTCATTTATCTTCGTGACAAGAAGATGACTCAAATCTGAAAAAAATATGTTATGCAGAAACCTTTAGAGATGACTATCATAGGCTATGTTGGCCTCGTCCGCTATAGAGAAGTTTTTACATTAAAAGAAAACATCATTGAACTGTCTGTGTTCATCTTTAATAGAGTCCGCTATTGAGAGAGTTTCCTTCCATAATATTTAATGCTATTCTGCGGGGGAATTTTAAACTATCCGTCATCGAAAGTTTGTAATAATAACAATAATTATTATTCTTGTAAGTGTCCCTTTTGAACCTGCACGGCAAAATTAAAGATGGCATCGTTTCTTTCATCTTTCCTGGATTTTTTATTTTGGATATTAAGGAGCACTAATTTGTCTATAAGTCGTTGAATAATTAAATTACTAAGTGGACTTTGATGTAAACAATTTACAGGAAGAAAGCAAGCTGTTTCCAAAGATCGACTAAAAATCTGAACTTAGTAACATTTTTCATATCTTTTAAGCAGGCAGAATGGTGAAGTAGTAACGCTGTCAACTTCTCAGTACTACAGCCAGCTAACATGAGTTCAAACCCTCCTCTGGCGAAGGTTGTTTTACAAAGCGATCGTGAACATCGAAAACTAATTTCTCTTACTAATTGTCGACTCCCTGTGGAAGGAAACCCACCGAGTCGCCTACGGTGGGAAAGATACCTTTACTTACAAACAGCTGTGTCACGAAAAAGAAGACGATGATTTACGAATATTGGTTGAAGAAGGCAAAATAAAGTCTATGGGCGTTAACAAATGAATTAAGAACACGCCATTGCCTTGAAGTATTCAGTTTTCATGTTATTAGTCTTAGAAGTAGCATTTCTTAAGCAGTTTTTGGGCAGCTTAACACATAGAGTAACGGAGATCGCTTCCGACTTCAATTTGAAGACCTGGGTTTGATTCTTTTCGCATAAAATGAAGGCTGAAAACAGACATTCATTTCCAGTTTGAGAACCTCACTGGTGAGGATCAGAGAATAAACACTGTGTGTGTGTTCTTTAACGCGATTACAAATCAATGTAGTTTTTGTTTTTTCATTGGTCTATTTCTCCCTCTATTTCTTTTCATGTCTTCGTCTCTTTCTCTTTCTCTCTCTTTCTATTTATCTATATCTGTTTCTCTTACTCATTGCTACTCTCTCTTACTCTGTCTCTCTTTCTCTTTGTGCGTGCGTATGTTCATTCTATATCTGGTGATTGCTATAACCACTAGTTCATTAGCATTGCAATTATTGAACGTTATATTAGCAATAAGTAAAGCTCAGTGCTTTATTTATGAAAAGTTTTCCTATGCCCATAAGAAATATGTCAATTTTACTTTTGAACATTTGCAACTTTTTATTTTGGTAGAGTTTCGACTTGCAATCTTGAATCTTTCTGTTAAAAACTTAGTAGAGAAATCATCATTTATTCATTTTCTTCTTATCTTCGATTTACATTAGTGGTCTGGAATGGAAGGTATGACGTACGTTATCTACTGGGTTTGTTACAATGTATTCCGAACCACTACGTTCAATGAACCCTACCGAATTCGCAATCGAACCACAATGGACCAGAAATCAAATTTAGTTTTAAAAAAATGTTTTTCCCGATGCTCCAAACACATTTTTTCTGCACTACTTTAAAATACTAAGATTGCCCTTCTCAATAAGCTACTTGAAACACGACAAGCACGTTTCCACAGAGCGTTATCATATTCCGTGGTAGTAACGGAGGTTCTGACTGGAAAGCTCCAATTAGTTTATTGAGGTACGTAGTGAAAGCTTTGTCTATGAGTGTTTCGTTTTCAATTAACTGCCTGAATTGGATGTAAAGTTAGAAGAAAAGTTCATAAATTTGTTTTCACGTAATTACATTTTAGTTGAACATTACGACAGAATGTGTTTTACAAAACGAAGAGGGTACAGACAGGAAATGAGATAATTTTTATACTTACAAGGAAGGGTACCTAGGTGTAACACGCCGATTGTGATAAGATTGCACAGACATAGAGAACATCGAAAAAGAAGCGACACGTATTTTTTTTTATATCGGCCAACAACCGCATTGATAGGGTCAAATAGGGGTATAAACATGGGGTTAAAACGAGATTGTGTGGAATATTGCGAGAACGAGAAGAGATATCGGGAAAGGTTAAATGTACGAAATACTACCCATAGTCGACGCAAGGCAATGAGGTAGGACGCACCCATGCGAAGAAAACAGAACATCCGGAAATGGACCAATCACGTGTACGTGGAAATGGACCATTGCCACAATGTGCTACGGAAATGAGCGAAGAGGTTGGCAAGGAGCAGGAAGAAAGAAGAAATGAAAACGGAAAATATTTTTTTTCTGCTTTTGGTGCATACTTCGCCCGTATGCGAAAGAGACGCAGATTCATCTCAATGCACGAAGATGGGAGAACACGCAGGAAGAATGGAAACGCCGTGCGTATAGGGAACCAGCGAGACATTACTGCACAGTGGGTGGCATATACCGCGTAATGGGAACAACGATGAGATGCATGCTGGAAATGAAAATGTGTTTGGGCAGCAGTAACACAAAAACAAGAATGCATTGCACAGTAGAATGTAATATCAAGTGATCCACATATGTAAGATAAGTAGCAACAGTAATATCAGTACCACGCATGAGGATCAACATGACATCGCTACGAAAATACGCGTACATATGTACGTACAATATAACAGTATGCTAGAAACAAGTCGCTCACTTCTGATAAGTAGCTCAAAAATGATATTTCAGCAAGAAATCGTCCAAACAAAAACAGTTTTGGCACCACGAACCAAATGTTCTGTTTTCTTCGCATGGGTGCGTCCTACCTCATTGCCTTGCGTCGACTATGGGTAGTATTTCGTACATTTAACCTTTCCCGATATCTCTTCTCGTTCTCGCAATATTCCACACAATCTCGTTTTAACCCCATGTTTATACCCCTATTTGACCCTATCAATGCGGTTGTTGGCCGATATAAAAAAAATACGTGTCGCTTCTTTTTCGATGTTCTCTATGTCTGTGCAATCTTATCACAATTGGCGTGTTACACCTGGGTACCCTTCCTTGTTAGACTTACGTTTAGGACTTGTTGAGTGATCTGCTCAAGCACATGTGCCACATCGTCTTCATCAGAGGCCCTTAATGCGCAATGAGTGGTAGTATTCATTATTCACCGTTAGAATGATTTTCTATAAGAAACCTAACACAGTTCAATTTAGTTTACAGACCACTTTCTTCACAAAACTCTTAAGATCTACCCACCTAAAACTAATGGTTTGGACTCCGCAGGAAAATGTACAGATTTTACTAGATGTAACACACAATTGGGAAGTTTAAATTTACTTCCCATCCACTTAGAATCTTTAAGCATGAACCTTTTTCTTTTCAGTCTGCATCATTCTCAAATTCACTTTTGTAAGTCCAAATAATTTTCATAAAATTATCCAATATTCTTAAAACATTTTTGTGTATCTTTTTTGTTCAGAAAGGGTCAATAAATACTTCTATAGAACCATTTTTTGAAGTTAATTCATGATGTTGCTCCATACGTGTTACTGTAAACTCGGCAGTGGATGCCATCAATTCAAAGAAATCTCGAATTTCACCAAAAGGTGCAACATTGAAGCACATAACATGTCATACAAATTGGTATAAGTTTCGCAGTGGAACTTGGTTCTAAAACTCTATTTGAACAGAGAAGATGCTGTATAACATTACACAATTCACTTCTCGTATTTTAAAAAATATCCACCTCAGTATTTTCAGCGTTTAACTAAAATGCAATTAAGTGAAAACAAATTTAAGAACCTTTCTTCTAAATTTCCATCCAAATCAAGCAGTTAATTGAAAACGAAACACTCATAGTCGAAGCTTTCACTAGACACCTCAATAAACTAACTGAAGTTTCCCAGTTAGAACCTCCGTTACTACCACGAAATACGATAACGCTACCACCCTATGGAAACTTCCTTGCCGTGTTTCAAGTAACATATTGAGAAGGGTAACTTATTGCTTTAAAATAGTGCAGAAGAAAAATGTTTCCAGAACATCGGAAAAAACATTATTTTTTTTTTTTCAGCTAGATATGATTTCTGGCCCACTGTGCCAACCACGCACACCCAAAACATGTTTGTTAACCTTTTGATCTTATCCTAAATTGTCTCAGAACTCTCCTGTTCTACTGGAAATCATTACTAATCAGGACTAATCATTACTGGAAATTGGAAATCTGACCACCAACTTTGGTCAGCATTTTGACAGTGACTGAATGAGTTTTGACATCATCTGCTTACATATTCGAATTACACTCACAAGATAAAAATTCTAAAAGTAACTTCTATCTTACTGTTGGATTTTCTGGGAACTTGTTCTTCATAGTTATCTTTTTATTCCTTTTATCACATTTCATTCCATATTTTTATCTGTTCTCTATCTTCTTTCTCGTCCTTCTCCTCGTCTTCTTTCTCTCTCTCCAATTTCTCTGTCTAACAAACATCCATCGGTTCCATTTTTCATTGTATGTGTTTACATTACTCCCTGCATCATCTTATGTTTACTATTTCATCTCGCTTTTATTTTATCTGTATTAATTCATGTATATCGAAAAAAATATGTGCTCATGTTGTTTGTTGATTTTCGTTACGTGGGAAAGACGGAGGGAAAGAAAGAGGGGAGGCTGTTTGCCAGACACGATTGTAGGATAAGGTTTCAATTGGGTGGCCTAGCTGCACGGCGTTCAGTCATTTTTTATACGAAGTGTATCTTTGAAGAACTTTGAAGACAGTTGAAACCGTAATTTGTAACATGCTATGCATAAAGCATGCAAAGCTCTCTATTGTAGCCATCTTTCACAAAACTCTATGGCCTTTGCAGAATCTTCTGGAGTTAAATCCATCTTAACTAACTAACTCTATGGCTTATGGAGCTCGCAAGTTTATCGCCGCAGTAACAAACGTTCGCCATTGGATTCTATCCTGGGCAATATCAAGCCAGTTTCCATCACGAACACCTATTTCTCGACAATTCAAAATTGATTTTATGCGCTATATGAACTGTAAAATATGCAATAAACACTTTTTTTTTTGTAGAATAAATGTACCGATAAGGTAGAAACGGCACTGTTTAAGTTTCTTCACAAAATATGTGGGAACAGCTTTCGCATCAAAGAAAATGAGAGAGAGAGAAAGAAAGGAAGATATAGATAGAGAGAGAGAGAGAGAAAGAGAGACAGGGAGAGAGAGAGGGAGAGAGAGAGGGAGAGAGAGAGAGAGAGTTGTTTACTAAGCATTAAGCAACTCAGTTCATTTTTCTAGTAACACGTATTGTACGATTTTGTGTCGCCTAACGTTTCATTATGTGTGAAACCAATTATAAAACACATGTTTGAACCTTATGGTATCATTTTGTGCCTTAGGGTCATATTTGCTAAATATGTGCCGAACATTTTGTTCAATTCTTGTTAATTTTCATGTTTAAATATCATTTTGGGTAAAAAAAAACGTCTGTTTGTAATGCAACCCAATATACACTAAAACTAGACATGGTACCGAGACCGAGACTAGTCTCGAATTCAAGACCAAGACTAAGGTTCAGGAATCGAGACGATACCGAGATACTATACATCGAGACTTACTCGAGACGAGACGAGACCAAGGCCGAGACTAATCTCTTGAGACTCGAGACAAGACCGAGACTTGCCTCTCGAGACTCTAGTCTCGATCGAGACTATAAGCTTTATTTTCATGAATGTCGATAATATAATTTAATGCTTTTGTTGATGTTTCATACTAGAAGAAATTTCGTGACAATTAGTTTCATTCTGATAAATTGTATTTAACATGTTAGGTTGTATTTTTAAAATATGAATATAAGTCATATTATTAGTCAAGTTATCAATGCTAAACTATTTTCGTCTTTCAATAATAATATAAAAGTGTTGGAAACCGATTCGGAGACGGATAAATACAGACATTTATTTTCTTCTGCGACGTTTCATCCCCATGCTTTCTCCCTGCTGATAGACAGGGAGACTTCTGTTGACACTCTTTGACTTCTGTTGACACTCCCCAATTTACATCAGCCTCTACTAGATTGATCCCGTAAAAACTGTAAAGCATACGTCAAGAAGCCAAAATGTCTAAATTGTGATATAGATCTTTTCTTACACCATTTACTTATTATATTTTTAAAAAATGGAAAGATTTTTGCAATATTAACCGGTATCTTAGAAAAGGCGGAGACATATAGGCGTATATTTCTACGTATACGGAAACAAGTAAGTAGGAGCTCAGTCGCGTATCACTTCAACGGCACCTCAACTATCTTCGTTGCCTTGGTAATTCCTGATTTGAAAGTTGTCGACAGACAGACATGACGATTGTATAAGGCTTCTCAGCACGTGTTGCTGAAGCATAAATATTGTATAAAGTTTTCCTGTATGAACATCTTAGTTTATGCAGAAGAAATTCTGTACAACCTATCACGTAAATATACCAGTATATTCGATAAAAGCAGTATTGTTTTTATAAAACTCAAGTGAGGCGGAGCAAGCGTCAAATTTGGATTATTTATGTCATTGCTGAAGTTTCGCCAAGACCTTTCGAACAACAGCTCAACCACCTTCGTAGCCTTAGTAGTTCCTGAGTCGAAAGTTGTCGACAGACGGACATAGAGGTGATATAAGACTGTACATAGTATGCCTTAGACAAAGTAAAGTTAATTATTTTACTCATTAAGCTATGCTTTGCTAGGATTTTTGGAATGACATTTTAATCTAATGACACGGATTATTGAAATACCAATGTGCTTATTTCAGTTTATAAGATTTGGAATACGCAATTTGAAAGTAACACCTACCGGGAACACACTTCACTCTTTTCTTTTTGCTTAATGTATGGACGTGCAACTGTAACCCATATCTATGAATTGGATCTTTTAATCAGTCAAGAGCAGTATTGTAAACTAATTGATTCCTGTGGCTGTAGAGTTCGGTAAATGCTATTTTTAATTTCTTTCTATTTGATTATTTCCTTGTACATAATCAGTAAAAGTTTGGCTACGTACTGTTAACAATTTTATTAACGTTGCTAGGAACTCTCAGGAAAGTGTCTCACAATTTTTAGTATTTTATGTTGTTTCACCGTAGTGGAGGAAAACTCAGAGACTTTTCGTATGATTATCTGGACATTTTACGTTTTCAGTTCTGCACATGAGCAGAATGAGAAAACTGTTTCTTATCGTAGCTGTGCATTCAACGTTGATCAAGAGTTTGCTGCCGCCATTTTATCAGTTCTTATTTTGGTAGAAATGGGAAATATTTTGAGTGAACGGGAATTCCGAACACTAATTAACAATTATATAAAGGATTAAAACGTGGTGTAAGTCGTGGGATCAACTTAGTTTATATCTTCAAGATTCAGCCAACAGAATTCTAACACTCTATACTGTTTTCTTTCACCTGGAAATTTAGAGCAGTATACCAGTTTCGCAATTTGTGGTATAGCATGGATCCGTTTCCATAATAGAAATATTTTCATATCTCACTTATTGGGATTTTATATATCCTAAATAAAGCTTTATCTTACTTTAAAATCGTGATGCTTTTCTTTCTACTTCAGAATATCATTTCTAATCCAAACCCTAAATTAACTGTGTAACAAACTATGTTCATACCATATTAATATTCTTGTTATTGTACTGAGATCGGAAAGGCTGTATACCCATTTCAAATAAGCCAAGGGACGGCAACTTTTAAAAGTCTATCGTCTTTCGAGACTCTCGAGACGAGACTGAGGTTTATAATCGAAACCGAGACCAAGACCGGAATTTTCAGATCGAGAAAAGACCAAGACCAAGACTATCCTAAAAATTCGAGACGAGAACGAGACTGATACCATTTTCGTCTCGATACCATCCTTAACTAAAACAGTTTAGACGGTTTCTAACAAATTTGTGGTGAATTAAAAAACAACAAAATTATTTGGGAAACAGCCAGCAAACAGCCACTTTAAATCTAATTTTGACATTCTAGCGGTTTTCACATCGTGACTAACTTTATCTGAAATTGTCAAAATTTCGACATTCGTGGATGATTATCTATAATTCGGAATGTTTTCCACCTCATGTTTATTAGGAAAATTTTTGCAGAAAGCCCTCACAAATTTTGTAGGTCAAATTCTATTATATTCTAAACAGAAGGTTGCGAAGTTCGGACAGAACGTTAGGCGTTTATATTTTTTCTCCAAATATTATTCGTAAACTTTTATCAAATCTCCGAACTTATACGCACTATTTCATTTATTGTGTGTTTAACATTTGAGTATGAACTAAAAAAATACACTTAATGCACTTTCAACGTATAATAATTCGAATTCCTATTACCATTTAAGACTGATAAACATGGAAATTAACATTACACTAACAATTGATATGCAGATGGCTTTTATTTTTTTAACGTTATCAGTTTGAAGGTTGAAGTGAAAGTGTCTTCAATTTTTGCCGAGAAAAAAAAAGAAAGAGAAATGAGCGAGAAGAGAAATGATACTGTCGATGTCAATATATAGATGAATGGTAGTTGAAAAAAATATTCAGTGTCCATGTATTAATTTCGACATTACAGCAGCAACAACATAGCCATTCCGATCTTGATATAAAGAATAAATTTACTAGGGTTGGATCACGTATATTAGGCCTATTACATTTACTTCATGTACTTCTTTATTTCCAAATTTCTTGTAACCTAATAGTACTTCTTTTCTTGCTCAAAATTTCGTGTCGTTTTGGATGATGAACTTAAAAATTATTTACGTACTCTTCACACTGTCACCATTCAGAGAAGTACAGGTCATTTGGCAACTCTCAGTGATAGTGTCAATCTCAAGTTCGTAATACTCCACGACCCCCCTTCACCCCGAAAGACGCAATCCCCGTTTTTCACTCCCACTATATTAGGAAATTACCTATACCGTAGGAAATGAGCCACAGATCAAACAAGGTCATCTGAAGGTACATGATCCAACTTCCCGATGTAGTACTAACTCTAACTAACTAACTAACTCTATGGCTTATGGAACTCGCAAGTTCATCGCCGCAGTAACAAACGTTCGCCATTGGATTCTATCCTGGGCAGTATCAAGCCAGTTTTCATCACGAACACCTACTTCTCGAAGATCTCTTCTAATATTGTCCTCCCAACGACGTCTCGGTCTTCCCAATGGCCTCTTTCCATCCGGCCTTCCAACCAGGATAGAATATAATCTTCGTTTTCCCCCCATCCGAGCTACATGCCCTGCCCACCTTAGTTGTCTCGATTTCATTATTTTTACAACATCTGGTGAATCGTACAGTCCGTGATTCCCTAAAACTGTTGGAGTGTTTAAAAGATAACAGAGTTGTGCACTTGAAGCAGACTTCTCCCTCTGTTGCTAAGTGAAGCGTATTTTGGGCGCAAAACAGCATGGAACCACGCGTGAGTTTATCTCTCCCTACTTCAACACTACAATTTTTCCTGGTGGCAGGAATAACACCAAGACCTTTTCTAAAATGATTTAGTAATGGTACTCTCGCATCACATTTTTAAAGGACATCTTTCATATCACTGAGAACAATGTGCCAGTGCCTGACAGGTTAAATGCCTGTCATGGGTTCTATGAATCTTACGTTGCCAGATCAGTATCCTATGGGTTGCAGTGCTCAGATAACATTTAATACCTACAACGTAATCTTATAAATCATACTGATACCAACGACTTAAATACAGGGAATCTTCTTTCTATCTCTCTCTCTTTGTCTTATATATTTTTGAAAAGAAATTTTGCAAAAACAAAATTACGACATGACATTCACGAAAAGAGAAAGAAAATATTTTCCAGGAATAGTTAAAGTATGACAAGAAACTGAAATCCATGATTTAATGGAAATCACTAAAAACTTCGCGGTTTTGATTTAAAACGAAATTTTACAAAACTAGCAGACCACATTTTGTACTAAAAAAAAAAAAAGTTTGATTTTAAATACTCGGAGACAAAACTTGAAATGAAAATAGTATTTCGTGCTATTTCTTAGAACTTAATCCAGGAGGACACAGGCTGCGTTCAGAAAACCGCTAATGTCCTTTTCAACCTTTTATTCGCCGTTTGGTTATCAATCTTGTGCTGTTGGATTGATTTTTTTCTTATTCTTTACGAAACAAAAACACAACTGCTAAACTTGTTCATTCAATTCAAAATTAGTATTACAATTGTTTTTAAGTGTTCTAAAGAATTTGAAATATGCATTAATACGGTCTGAGTCTGAGATGCCTAAAGGCCTTAAAATGAACTCAAAATTCAAAAACATGAATTAAAAATAATAGTTTATTTCTAAAGAAAAAAAAAACTAGCGTTAATCACGTATTTGCATTTTCCTCGTTAATTATCTTACAGCTACTAAATGAGTAAAGAATGCAGTATTTTACTCAGTGAATTTTCATTTTTGTTACCCGTGTATATCACCAGTATGTGACTAATACTACAAAATAGGTCGAGAAGAGGATAGACTGCTAGCAAGGCAAAGAAGGACATCCGACAATACATTAATTTCCGGTGCTTTTTATCGCTTCACGTCATTGTTGACGCCCCAGCTAAGTCATCGCAGCTGAGTCCACACAATTACCTGTAACATCGACTCACAGCGAACAAGAGTAAAAATTCTTTGTCTTACACCCAGGGCTGTAGTCGAGTGTAATACGGAGGTATATACTATATACATTCGATTCATTTAATGATTTAATTTTTCAATTAACCCGGTGAGATTATTAGGGTCAAATACTTTTGGTTGCACGGGAAGGGGAACAAAATGTTGAGAAGGAGAAAAGTGTATAACTTCAGCATTTTTAACGCTATACGGGTTTTGAGAAAGATATACGGGCCGAAACGGGACGAGATGACTGGAGAATGGAGAAGACGGCAAAATGAAGAACTTCACGGACTGTACGATTCACCAGATGTTGTAAAAATAATGAAATCGCGACGACTAAGGTGGGCAGGCCATGAAGCTCGGAAGGGGGAAAAACGAAATTATATTCTATCCTGGTTGGAAGACCGGATAGAAGCAGGCCGTTGGGAAGACCAAGACGTCGTTTGGAGGACAATATTAGGAGAGGTCTTCTAGAAGTAGGTGTTCGTGATGAAAACTATCTTGATATTGCCCAGGATAGAATCCAAGAACGTTTGTTACTGTGGCGATGAACTTGCGAGTTCCATAATCCATAGAGTTAGTTAGGGGAAAGTGGGAAGGTCCTAAGCATGACCTATGCTGAAGGTATTATCCCGGCATTTGCTTGGTGTGACTGAGGGAAAACCCTGGAAAAGGCTGATCGGCCGCTGGGATTCAACCCACGACCTCCCGAAATCTAAACCAATGCTCTACCACAGAGCCACGGTCGCTCGTTTCCCGCTATTAAAAGATTGAAATTCAATAAAAAAAAATGACTAATAAATTCAGTAAAAAATGACGATAAATGTCTCCTTAGGGAACGATGGATGCATGCCTATCTCTCTCTCTCTGTCTCTTTGAGATATTCGTGAATTTTCACAACTCCTTTTGTTCATGCCCACGTGACTCTTCACTGAGGGCGATGTTGGATGTTATCAGTATAAGTTTTGTGGTACATGTAAACTGGCATCTAGGATGGGATAACCACATTAAGTGAATTGGCACAGTCATATTTTCTGAGCATATAAAAAACACGACTGAAGGGTTGGTACAAAATACCGGAAAAGCAGAAATTGTGCAGTTAGTGCGCAAGGGATTCCCCAAGGAAGTAGGTGATTCCGGAATATTTCTGAAGTAGAGATAGGTCCAATGAGCATGAAATAAAAGACTTCTCGAGTGAGTAAGGATAACATACGTCACAAATACGTGATTCCCAGGACCCCATTGAACAATGCTATTCAATCTCTTTGATAACAAATATACAAAACGTTCGATGA
Source organism: Lepisma saccharinum (assembly GCA_022664845.1). Lineage (NCBI taxonomy): Eukaryota > Metazoa > Arthropoda > Insecta > Zygentoma > Lepismatidae > Lepisma > Lepisma saccharinum. The sequence goes on along the minus strand of JAGDQP010002333.1, from coordinate 83,963 downwards.
AATTATGCACTTGTTACTTGTGCTTGTTATGCAAACACTTTTCAGAGCACCCGTATGAGCGTCAGTGAATAAGAGAAGATATAGGGTTGTCCTGTCTGTCTGTCTGAGTGTCTGTCCCCCCCCTGGATCTCAGCAACTACAAGTCCGACAGAGAAGAGGCATACGGTACATCGTTGGATTCGTCACGATCTCAAGTAGTGATGAGCAAAAGCAAGACCAAGACCGTAGCGGTCTTGGTCTTGGTCTTGCACACCCAGTCTTGATCATGGTTTTGCATCGGTATCCCTGGTCTTGGTCTTGGTCTTGCGCGCTCAGTCTTGGTCTTGCTTGCAAGTCTTGCATTTAAGAAATTTATACGTTTCATACGTAAATTTTACACCGGGTATAGGGAATACTAAAAGCTATGCGTATCATTGCCTGCCTTAATGCGTCAATAGTAATGGAAATATGTTTTAATGTATTGTTTATCTTCATGTAAGTGTACAGAATAGAACTACCGAAGTTCAATTTCGCTTTAATTTGAACAACTTCACTCACGTTTTATTATTTTACTTTTAGTTTACTTGCTGTTTTAGGCACACAACTATATTTCGTAAGCTTTGACAAAATGCAATCATGGCTTATCAAAAATGATGTCCAAATTAATTTAGACATTGAAGTTCTTACCTTGCAACAATCCATAGAATTGTGTTCTCTGTCATCTTCTAGTCATTGTTCCAATTATTTACCATTCTCCGTGCCCCAGGTAAGTTCCAAAGGAAGACCAAACATACATAGATATTGTGTTTAACTAAAACTTACAAGGGGACTCTTTTTGCTGTTCAGCGAGTTTTGACTTCATACATGTTTTTGGACCTCATTTGAAGCATATAGATAGCGAAAATAACACGTATAGACTCGCACTCTGTCATATATTTGTGTCCCCAATAAGTCGAGTCGTGTAATATGAGCGACTTTTAAGCAGTAAAATCAACCTTGAATATGAAACTTCATATTAACTAAATGAGTTATCAGATGCATTTCCGTAGGTACTTTTACGTGTACACAAATTTCGCAACGTTTGTTTATTATACAAAATCCAGTTTATGATCGAAAATGAACAAAATATCATAGAAACTAATGCTATAAAGGAACAACAAAAAAACTGTGGGAAAGGGGTAAGGGGGCCAGGGGATTATAAATACATAAAACATAATGGTTTCTAATACCTTTTGGGGGTCTAGGGAGTTTGCAATCGCTAAACCACTGATCGACTACACGGTTATTTAATGGGGACATTTTAAATAATACTGAAGACATGTTTATTTTCAATTTGAATTTTTACTTTCGTACCTAAATTTTTTATCCCCAATCTTCTTTGGTGTGTAATTCCGGAACAAAATTGCAACACTCTTGCAGTCTTGCTTCTCCTGCGCTCTCTTCGTTTACGTACATTTTCAACGCCCCTTACCATACAAACATTATCATAACTATATTACAAACTAAAATTATAATTAATAATTAGAACAGTAAAGATTTTTAAAAATAATTACCAAAATAAATTATCGTCTGTCATGTCACATCTTATATGTGTTCCAAACATCTTATTTAACATACACGCTTACTACTAATTTTTTGAAAGTTAAATATTTTAAATAACTGTGGTAAGCACGAGAAAACGCAACTGATTTGATTATTTTTATAAATAGTCGAAATTGAACTTTAAAATGAAACAGTTTAATAATAATACTAATTATAGTGAATTAACAAGTTCTAAAAATAAAAATAAGCATAGTGAATTGTTTTTCAATCTAAACAGATTTTACTTTCCTTAATTTTTCATTAAAAAGTGATTCAATGAATTTGTTCTCCATTCTTTCAAGTTTTCGTCTTTTATTTAAAGATAAATGTAAACAAACCAATCCGTTATTATTATTTAGGTTTTTAAAGTTCAACAAACGAATTCTTATTTTACTTATAATTACAACATATTTATTACACACTCTATAATTGTAATATTCCTGTTTTTAAAGAACTAACTTTAAGAACGTAACGGAGTCCCCAGGTCTTGCCGAGGTCGCCAAATTGCGAAACCGCTGGGCATCGGAACGATTTTGCTACGCATCTCCATGAGGTGCACTCACTTTTTTGCTATGCTGGCTCCAGCGCTTCGCTTCTTTCTTAAAAACCGTGTAGTCGATCAGTGGTTTAGCGATTGCAAGCGCCCTAGGCCCCCAAAAGGTGTTAGAAACCATTATTTTTTATGCATTTATAATCGACTGGCCCTCCTTCCCCTATCCTACAGTTGTATTGTTGTTCCTTTACGGCATTACTTTCTATGGAATTTTGTTCATTTTCGATCATAAACTGGAGTTTGTATAAAAACATTCAATTTGCGGACATTGTCATGGTGAAATTTGTGTTCTACACGTAAAAGTACCTACGGAAATGCATCTGATAACTCATTTAGTTAATATAAAGTTTCACCTTCAAGGTTGATTTTACTGCTTAAAAGTCGCTCACATTACACTCAACTTATTCGGACACAAATGTATGACAAAGTGTAAGTCTATGCGTGTTATATTCACTATCTATATGCTTCAAATGAGGTCCAAAAACATGTTCGAAGTCAAAACTCGCTGAACAGTAAAAAGGGTTCCCTTGTTAGTGTTGTTGTTTTCGTCTAAGAAGTACTCATGTCCACAAACCCAGAAAATTGACGATATTGAGACTAGTCATGTCTCAAGCAAGCTCTGGCAGAAGAGTGATAGAAAGCATGATTACTTACAAATTTGAATTTATTTAAGCCTAACAGGCATCTATATGGCCTAAAGCTTGGGACAACAATGGGAAAGTTAGCGGCCAGGGCTTTGAGTTAAGGTACCATCCCAGCATTCACCTAATGGGACTGAGGAAAACTCTAGAAAACCTCAGGCCGGATGGCCTGTCGCGGGATTCCATCCACGGGCCTTCCGAATGTGGCGCCAGCACTCTAGCAACTCACCTACGGCCGCTCGGTAAAATTACTTACGAGTTTGTGGACCAATACTTTTCTGTTGAACAAACGCATCAAAGTAAACCTGCTGAATTTGAAGCATTTCTGTGCTCAATACAAGTCCACACGTCTGTTACTTCTAGGTTACTCTAAAGTAACTTTTGCGTTGTATCAAAAACCATAGCCCAGATCTAGTAATATTCCTCCCGACTTTATCTACAAGTGACAAAAAATTACCAAGTGTACTGCAAAAACTCTTGTTTTATTCAGACTCAATTCTCCGTAGCATAACACACAAAACAGAACTCAATTTGCAATAACACATATCAACAGACATTTTATAAAATTGTTTAGTAGCTTAGAACACAAAGACCTGGTTACACAAATCAATACAGACTGCGAATTGACCATAGATTTGACTGACTTTTATCTGAATCAATAGATCAGAAAAGCCACGACACGACAAACCTAACATCAGAAAAGCCACGACATCAGTCTTCCTTTTGGTCTTGATCCAGATTATCCTTAAGAGAAATTAAAGCCAAGATCTCCAACAAGAGATGGCAGCACTATCTCCGTATGTGTCTAATGTATTTTTATCGTTGCACGAAATTTCAATGTTGCTCCTACAAACTCAATCCTAGAGAGTTCAGACTTTCAGGGAAGAAAGTTCATAAGTAATTCAAGAGCTCTCTCTATCCGTGCCGATTTTTCATTTTCTATCTTGTTCATTGTTGAAATCATTTCATTGTTGTTATGCCTATAACAATGAAGCTCTTTCAACAATGAACACGAAAGAAATGAAAAATCGGCACAGCTAGAACTCTTGAATTACTTATGAACTTTCTTCCCTGAAAGTTTGAACTCTCTAGGATTAAAGTTGTAGGTGCAGCATGGAATTTTCGTGCGACGATAAAAATACATTAGACATATACACTACAGAGATAGTGCTGCCATCTCTTGTTGGAGATCTTGGCTTTACATGGCCCTTAACAGAAACTTTTTCCTTCTATTGTAAGTTTAGTGTACAGTAGTGTACAGTGTAAATTTAGTTTAGTATGCTATAGTAACATCGGCATGATTCTCAGATCCACTCAAACGGTTTCCACAACTGGGAACACCTTCACTCCAGCTGTATTTTTACAGAAGCCAAAGAAATTCAAGTGAAGGATATAATGGTTCCCCCTTCCTTTCCACGTTTTAAAAATATTCAAATAGTACGTGTGCAAGACTCTTGCAGGCTGGTCTTGGTCTTGCGCGGGTCTTGCAGGTATGGTCTTGGTCTTGCGCGAGTCTTGCATGCAAGATCAAGACCAAAACTGCAAGACAAACTCTTGTGCTCATCACTAATCGCAAGTTAAACGGTGGGGAAAATTATGACTTTGACTTTGACTTTGAAACTAACAGGTCCTTTTCATTTACTTAGTTTTCTCCATTTTGCCTAGGTATTTTCACATGATATGTTTGCCCATCCCCTAGATCTCAGTAACTACAAGTCACACAGAGATGAATGACACCGTTAGAACCATCATGGTCTGAAACCGTGGGGAAAATATCAGTTTGACTCTAAAGGTGACAGGTCCTTTTGAATCGCTTAGTATTCTCTATTTGTGCCTCTCCTAGATTTCAGTAATTACAAGTGCGACAGACACCGCTGGATTCGCAATGGTCTCACACCATGGAAGAACCTATCACATAAACTCTAAAACTGGCAGGTCCTTTTCAATCAGTATTCTTCGTCTGTATGTTTCCTTGTCCTCCCCCTGGATCTCAGTAAGTACAAGCTACACAGAGATGAATAATACACTCTTGAATTCGTCATGGTCCGAAACGGCGGGGAAAATTATTTTTTACTCTGAAAGTGGCAGGTCCTTTTGAATCGCTTAGTATTCTCAATTTATGTCTCTCCTAGATCTCAGTAACTACAAGTCCGACAGAAATGAGCCACACACCGTTGGGTTCGCAATGGTCTCAAACCATGGAATAACCTATCACATAAACTCTAAAACTTTCAAGTCCTTTTCAATTGTTTAGTATTCTTCATCTGTATGTTTCTTTCTCCCCCTTAGTTCTCAGTAACTACAAGTTACACAGATAGAAACGATACACCGTTGGATTCGAGATCGTCCAAAACGGTGGAGAAAATTATAATTTTGACTCTAAAGGTGGCAGGTGCTTTCGAATCGCTAAGTATTCTCCATTTCTGCCTCTCCTAGATCTCAGTAAATACAAGTTGGACAGAGACGAGCCATATACCGTTGAATTTGCAATGGTCTCAAACCATGGAATAGCCTATCACATAATCTCTAAAACTGGCAGGTACTTTCCAATTGCTTAGCATTTCGCATCTGTAAGTTTCTTTATTCCGCCCTAAATCTCAGTAACTACAAATCACACAGAGATGAATGATACACCGTTGCATTTGTCAGGGTCCAATACGGTGGGAAAAATTATAATTTTGACTCTAAAGGTGGCAGGTCCTTTTGAATCACTTAGTCTTCTCCATTTGTGCCTCTCCTAGATCTCAGTAACTACATGTTCGAAAGAGATTAGCCACACACCGTTGGATTCGCAATGGTCTCAAACCGTGTAATAACCTATCACATACTCTAAAACTGGCAGGTCCTTCTCAATCAATTATTCTCCATTTGTATGTTTCTTTGCCCCCCACCGCTAGATCTCAGTAACTAAAAATTACACCGTTGGATTCGCCATGGTCTGAAACGGTCGGAAAAGTTATTAGTTTGACCCTAAAACTGAACAGTCGCTTAGTATTCTCCATTTGTGCCCCTCCTAAATATCAATAATTACAAGTCCGACAGAGATGATCTATACACAGTTGGATTCATCATGGTCTGAAACGGTAAGAAAAACTATCAATATGACTCTAAAAGTGTCAAGTTCTTTTCAATCGCTTATTATTCTCCATTTATGCCTCTCCTAGATCTCAGTAACTACAAGTGCGACAGAGATGAGCCATACAGCATTGGATTCGCAATGACCTGAAACCGTGGAATAACCTATAACTTTGACCCTTAAGCTGGTAAGTTCTTTCTAGTCGCTTAGTATTCTCCATTTGTCTCCCTCCTAGATCAAAGCAAGCTAATTCCTTGTCATTCATTATCATCTTCATCTTTTCTTTTTGTCTCAATAAAGGATATTTATTCTTTAATATTGTAAAAGAGTAGTAAATATCTTTTCTTTCTCTGGTTTTTGCTTCGACCATTCTTTGAATGGCATCTCCCTGTACAATGTCTGTGCAACCAATAGGGTATCTAATTTATTTTTCTCTCAAGTACGACTCTTTGTCTCTGAGCTACTCTTTTCTGCACTTCTTCATCACTTCTTTTCTGCCTGCTTATGAATTAGACAGATCATAGCGCTTATTTTTTCTTGGTAAATATTTTTCCCCATGAACGAGTTGCACATACACTAATTGGCATAAAATCGGGAGGTCGTGGATTCGATCTCAGCGACCGACAATCCTGAGTAAGGTTTTTTCCTTAGTCACACCAGGCAAATGCCGGGATGGCACCTGCAACATAGGACCTGGGCGACACCTTCGCGAATCCTTTCCCCTCTCCTATTCTGGGCTGAGCCTTAGAAGCCTAAAGAGTATAGATAAAAATCAAATTCAAAATCAAGTAGGGAATCACTTTTAAATACATCTCATTACGTGTATTAAAATTTAATTACGGTGCTATTATAACTAAATATATCCTTGGTTATGATTAGTTCCTTCAGTTCTCTTGGAGTTATCTCTTCGAGTATAATACTGGATTGTTTGGATGTGGAACATAATAAGTTAACTACATTTCATATACACATTTAAATTATCCAACGCTGACAATTTGAATAGCTATGTGGGCAGTTGGAGTGTTTGATAGCTCTAAATAATTTTAATTCAATTCAAAACATGTAATTAATTTAAAGTATGGGCGGCTAACGTTGACTATAATATAATACTTATAATGGGAAGGGAATTTCTTAAAGAAAAATGTGGGAACGAACAAACTAGGTAGGTAAAATTTAGTAGCAGGGTGTGGTGATTAATCAGAGTATGTTTTCCTGGATGAATATCAAGGTGTAAAGTGTTTCTCATTTTCTCAATACAATTATTATAAAACTAATTATATGAAACTGACTGTTGTGTGCAGCGACAAGCAAATTTAGCCGGAAGCCACCGAAGTCAACTGTTAAAGAACGCCATTTTTTAACAATTGGAGACCACAGGAAAGGACGTGCTTTGTCCATTTTTGGCCTAATTAAGATAATAGGAGCATCTGATTGCTCTTTGAAGGAACTTTCTAACAAACTATCTTGAATGAGCAGAATATGCAATGCGTAGTCCATATATTAAAGCAAATCTTTATTTGATGTGCAGTTATACGCAATGCTAATTGTGGACTTTTAAAACGCTCTTCTGTAAAATCAAGAAAATGGGCAAAGCATGTTCTTTTCTTGGGGTCCTTATTTGAAAGTGCCTTTTGCACACTTCAATAAACCAACTTTTGATTACTTCCATATTTTGCACTGTTTGTACAGTTTTCCACACAAGTTAGAGAACGTAAATGAGTGGTTTTCGTAGCACATTTATTTATATAAGTATCCACAGTAATTATTTTTTTCTAACGTATTCGTTAGCGTATTCACATGTGTAAAAGCTGTCAAGAGCAGGCATAGAACCCGGGTCATTTCGGTTATAACCTAACATTACTTTAACCAGCTGCGAACAAGACAGTAAATTCTTCATTTCTCTTGCTATATATATACAGGGTGATTCAAACCGAATATATTGTAAAAAATAGAAATAACACAGCTTTTTAAATTTTTACATGTACTTACGATGAAAGTTTATCTACAAATGTTTAAAACGGCCTCCACCAGTGTGACGGGCTGCGTTGGAAAACACCTTGGATTCTCGAGACAGTTTCTTCGGATACACGTGACCTTCCAGGACTCTTGCGTTTACATAAACAGCCAGATCTATGAACTGTCTATATCTCCGAATGTTCCATTTATTAGGGAGCATCAAGTTGATACTTCAAACGGAAACGTATTGGGAGTGTAATCACTGAATTACACTTCGCAGACTCAAGGACTGAACATACCTTCTGCTGCTGACTCGCCATTTTCACTCGCAGTGAGATCGTGAAGACGAAAAGCGGAACACGAGCGATCTAGCGGCAACTGATTGAAACTAGACAACGTTATCTTCCGCTAGAGAGCTCTGCCGTGCTGTTCAGTGAGCAGCAATTTCAACAGCATACTGGTTTTAAATATGTATATTCTTTTTGAATCACCCTGCAACCTATACTGAAAAAGTTCGATGTGAGTGAATCGCAGTTTACCAGTATATTTTATGAACAAAATGTCTACAAAAGCAATTTAAATGATAACTTTGAAAGGGAGCGTGCGTCCTACGGAGGTGCATTTTCCATTGATTGGAAAATCGTCTGGGATGCGGCGACTTCCTAACCAGTTGGGGAGAAATGTGCGACTTACTGCCATTTTTCTCATTTGCACAATTCAAAATGAATCAAGTTGTCAGTACCATGAATACGATTATATTATTGAACAATGTTGTATTCCAAGTATCATAGAATGAGTAGTAACGTATGATCCAATATAAATGCAAAGATTGCACAGAAAAAAAAACTTTGATGCAAATAGTTAAAAGAAAAATCTGTTGCCTATTTTAAAACAGTTTTCTGTACACTTGGAACTTAAATTAGGCACATTGCATTTTAATTTATTTATGGCCTTTCGGCACCTTTTGGTCAGGCCGGGATGGAGGTATGTAAAGGATGAGGAAAGTATCGTGAAGTGCCTGGTGAAACTGAGGAAAGCCCTGGAAAAGCTAAGTAAGGATGGTCGACCGCAGAGCTCGAACTTGCCTATTGCCAATTCGAAGTTCGCGACGTTGCCATCTGCTGGACTACGGAGGCTGAATGATTACGCAAATTCACCCATTTCCGTAATAAATAAAAATAGAAGGGCAAGAAGAGTTAGTTTGACTAGATTTAAATCTCTCTTTGGGAAGTAATAAATAGGTTTAGAAAAGGCAATTATTTACGGTATTGTTATAAGCAAATAAAGCTTGTATTTTTATGAGAAATAAACTTCCCTAAAATCTTCATTATGAGCAGGTACATCAGAGTAAAATTTGTTTATCCGTTGAATAGCTATTTGATTCAGAATGAAGATGTCATGCTCATGTTGTCTAGAGCCTGAATATTTTTCTCTCGTTGTCGGTAAGGAATGCAAATTTATATCTTTCAACGTGAAAGTTGGACACCATGTAAGAGATTCCTAGCGGTGAAACTTGTAACTACGTCGAATCGTAGTTGCACGAAGCGCCGATAGATGGAAGCAGGCACTACAAAACAAACAAAGATGTAGCGACCCATTTCCATTACGTAACATGTACTGTATGTTCATTCCCCTCCACGTTTCTGTTAGTGCCTGTGTTATGAAGTGGCCGGATCGCCCGTGAATGGAACGTGGTTTACTTCTGTCATAAAATAAGCGAAACGCCATCACAAGCAATCACAAAACCTCGGCAATTTTTATTTTATTTTTACAATGAAGCAGTAATAAAAAGTTGCGAAACCTGGAAGTTTCTTGATCTAAATAAATATACGGCTGTATTATATTTCGGAAACACAAAAGACATATTTTTTTTCTTCTAAAATTTATCAAGAACAATCTTCCGTCCCGTGTTTCTCTGTCGAACCAAGGAAGCCATGTTATGGTACTTAAGAATAGTACCATAACACTCTTATGGCACTCTTTCTTTCTTGTTCACTAAACTCTTATGTGTAGAAAGGGGATGAAATCTCGTACAGTTTGTGTAGAAACATCCAAGGTAACATCATTTTCCAATAATAATAATAATAGAATCAACCATTTCGATTTTCTTGCGTAGTTAAGATGACTTCTTAGAAACAGAAGTAACAAGCGAAATACAAAATACTTTTAACTCAGTCAAGTGAATTTTGCCTTTGAATATGCCTCAGGGTTGATGCATTCCGCAGTGTGAAAATTGAAACGCTTTGATAGAGGTGCATCTCCAGTAATTGAGCCGTTTCGTAATCCTTATGTTCCATAATGGTCTTGTACCATCTGCTATTCTATTTCCACACATGTAGTTTGTTTTTGCGCTTTTCACGGCATGAATTTCATAACGGATTACTTGCGATTCTGTCGCTGCATTTCATGTATTACTGGCTTACTGCCACATATATTTTCATTTACATAATCACAAATACACCAATTAATACTCACAAAACAAACTTTATAAAAGCATCAAAATTGAAAGAATGAATAACAACATTATCGTATCTTAATGAAAGATTTTTTTTTCTCCAGGGTTTACGTCATGTATATTTTATTTTGTATTGATTTTATTTCAAATTCCACTCAAAATATCTCTAAAGATGTCAACGGATAAGTCGATGAAACAACTGAAAAAAAAATCATGATACAATGACGTAAAACCCGAAGAATGGGCAATCGCCGTGAAAGCTCGAAATTTCATTATTGTATCATAATAAGCCTTTATTTCATTAAATGTATTCTTTTTTTTATTAATATACGTATATAGCAGTTCATTATACTCGAACATTAATGAAAATCGGAGGAAATATATATATATATATATGTATATATATATATATATATATATATATATATATATATAGTGATTTGTGAGAAATGCGCATACCTTTAATGGCACATGGCACCAAAACTAGGGAGTGCAGCAACTTAATACTTACAAAAATACCTTGACCTTTTGTTTATTTAAAAATGGAGATGAATTATAAACTCTTCAAAGACAGTAATAGTGCTTCAATCTGAACTCTACAAAATGCGCATTTTGCCCTAATATAGGGGTAACATACACATATACGGGTAAAATGCACACACATATAGAAGCAGAAAAGGAATAAATAAGAATTATATTATGTGGTGTGTCTACGCAGTTTCCATGAACTTAAAAGGTAAGAAGGTACTATTGTAATTATCAGCAAATAAGAAGGTACTATTGTAATTATCAGCAAATACATATATTTGAATAACTAAAAGTCAACATAAAATTTTAGAATGCAAAATTGTAATTTACATTCAGTTTTAAACAAGAAGAGATATGAAATAGAAAATAATCAAATTAGTCTCAAGCGAAACTTGCACACGCGTTTTTCCTTCGCAGGGCAGCGCCACTACCATAAACTTTACGAGACCCACAATAAATACTGTCGCTACTAATTACAGAATGTGAGTAGAATACTAAACGTGTATAAACATTTTTCTTCTAGAGTAAAAGCAATATGATACCCCAATAGAAACAATATAGAAAATCTTAAATGCATTTGGAACAAACAAATGCAGTGTTCTCAGCAGTATTATTAAACACAGGTTTCCTGATACCACCTTAAACAAAGCATACATACATCGTATCCAATCACCAAGAGCAATCAATTTGGACATACGTTCGCCACCACCCTGCGTTCGCCTTTCTCGGTACCGAGTCGCCGTAGCTCAGTGGTACGTTCAGTTCTTCACGTGCTAGCGTACAGGCAGAATGTAAGGCTTCGAGCTCCTGTCTGTGGCAGTTTAGTTGTGTGTGTGGGAGTGATAGTGTGTTTGGTGCAGTATAATGTCAATGATAGTCAGAAAGAACACTCTTAATATTAATCTTCGCAATTTAACAGAAAGAGTAAATGTATTATATCTACACGAATTAGTAGCAGAACAAATACAAATTCCAGAAGCAAATATTCTTTCGCTGGAACCAGATAATTATCGAAAAGTGGTGTATTGTATAGTTGTAAAATGTAAAATAAAATGAAAATGTATTTTAGATGTAAGGATTCGAGGCACGAACCAAGGCATAGGTAATCATATTTTATTCTTTTATTTTAACTGAGAGTGTGTGGTCTTTCAACGAACAGTAATTTCATTTCATTCAATTAGGATATTGTAACCTCTGTCAATGCAAGCTGCATCTGTCTAGACAGGACTATATTTCATTGGGCAAAAAATTCAACTTACACGTGAGTCCAAAAGGACAATATTAACATCCGCAAGTTTCAAGTCATGTTGTAGTGAATAAGACAATGCAAAGTACAACTGTATAAGCAGATCATATTGTGCCAAAACATCAATACAAAGGTCTATTAAGTACAAAATACGCCTGGGAGGAGCATATCATATAACGCTGAACCAGGGGTACGAAGTACGGACTAGATTATCAAGTGTAAAGTTCGCTACACTGTGATTGTACTAGGAAGGCTTAGCGAGACCCGAGAGGTGTGGCTAAAGTAATTAATGACTGATTGAAATCAAGGACAGGTACTATGAATTTGGTATATATATGTAACATCCGAAACTCTGTGTTATGTTCAGTGGTCGATGTACTGTCTGTCATGTTGTATGTTGCGTAGTGAACGTATTCATGAAGTAACATCTACATTCTGTTTGTAAAAACTAAGATCTACAAGTTTCACCAGCTAAAATACGGTCACCATCGTTAGCATTGAAGTGACCATGAACAGCTCTGAACTTTGAACTCCAAATTCTGAACATTTACTTCAACTCTAAGACTATCGGTTTCTATCTTCTGTAATCTGGAATAGGTGAGTTAAAGACCACATATTTATTTGCATGATTGATTATGTTTTATTTTATAGTTGATATCACTGTATTCATTCTGATGGAAAAGTAGGTTTGATATTCCTGAATTGGTGCCCTCATTTACGTGTTCTATTTTACTTAGAGATATAAATTGGTTTATTACACAATCGAATCTTATTGTTTCATTAGTTATGTTTTAGCTCCCGATTACCACTGTATCTCAATATTACCTAGAATCTAAACGTCGGCTCTACCTACAGCTAACGCTCTTGTCCCTTATAATTAGAATATGTTAAAAGAGCCTGAGTGATAATCATAGTCTTATTATCGCCCCCAAAGACTGGATTCATTTTGTCACCCAGGACAGCAGTGCCGTACCTAAAGACAAGTTCAACAATGCAGTAGAAAAAGCAGTGAAACACCGTAATGGAAAACTTCTATACGACGAAGGAGGCTTTATACAGGAACTTCCAGTCACCATTGAAAACAAAGGGCTATATCAAGTAGTAGTTTCAGTGCTGCCCCTTGAGTTAAGTGATCAACAGGTCGCGAAACTTTTCAGTCAATATGGACAAATTCAATCAGTAACAAAAGTTTTTATGCGCAAAATTACACCTATCGCATATATAACGGTAAAAGAATTATAACATACTCGAAAGTGACAAAGAGATTGCCATATTTTTGTCCGTTTTAGATTAAAACTCGAAATCTTCACGAACTTTTCCCAAGACGAGTGTCAAAGTTGTCATGAAATTCTTGCGGAAGAACATATATGCAACGAAGGCGAACCCAACATTGCAGTAGATTCCAACGAAAGAATGCCGTATAGTTTCGTTGCTAATTCGACACGTGTAACAGATAGTGTTTTTCCATCAATAGAACAAGCTTGTCAACAAGCAAGTAGTAAAATCGGACAAGTACAAAAAAGTGACAATGCCGCGATAGCTAGTAAAAAGAAGAGGAACAAAAATGTTTCATTGACGTATAACACTGAGTCGGTCAATGAGACAGACCAAAAAGAAATAACGAAGGGCTCACATATCTCTCAATCAATACTGCCTAATAGTAACAACGAAAGTGTACCCTTAAGCGATTTAGTTTCGCGTTCTCAGGCAGTCTGTAGTAGTAGAAACGGTGGTTGAACAAGTGTTCGGCAATTTATCTGATAACGTGATTACTGAATCTTCCAATGACGAAAAGACGCACGAAATCTTATCGGGAAACTTGTCCAATAACGTAGAGGGAAAGAAACGAAGACAAAGAAAAAGAAAAAGTGAGAAAGAATTACAAAAAAACAAGGTGTGTCAGGTGACAGCACCGAAAACACAAACTCTTAATTTGTTTTGCATTACATTCCTCCATCCTTTCAGTGTGGTAGCAAGACGACCCCAGTCCATAACCAAGGGGAACGAAGTAGTAAGTGGCTTTATAAATATACACATAATTGGAAGCCTAAGGGTAAGTACCTGCATTCCTATTCTATTATATATAGTCAATCATGTTTGGAATCACCCAAGGGAAGACAAACGTCGGCGATGTAATGATACTACTCACGGCAACAATTAATGTAGTAACTTTTAATCTCAACAACATACAATTGTCATCCAAAATTCAGGTTCTTAATAGTTTTTTAAACCAAAATTCGGTGCAAGTGGGCTGTTTCCGGGAGGTTAATGCAGCAAGTTTTGACCTTAAAAATTATTCTCTATATACGTCGCATATATTTAGCCTAACAAAGCAATTGCAGTGGCGATTCGTCAAGACGCCAATGTCAAATACTGACATTTACAATGTCAAATACATTTACTGATAAATATCCACCCTAAAGGCCGAATTATGTCAGGTATAGTGCAGGGTATGGGTGTTATTTGTGCGCATCTTCCCTCTGGGAACACAAACAAAATCGAAAGAGAAACATTTTTTAGAGACCACTTATCTATGGAAATTCAAAGGCTATGGCCTAAGCCTGTTATATTGGGCATGGACGCTAATGTTACATATTCAGTACTAGATTCAAGTAGTAACTCAAACTTGAGTGCTGAATTCCTTACATTAAAAACTAATTTCGCGCTAACTGATGCGTATCAGTACTGTAAGCCAAACAAACATCAACCGGCATATATATGCATCAGGATGGTCGCGCATTGACTATGTGTTTACAACAGAGAACGTAAAAAAACATTATAAGAACATCAGTTTGTAATCAATATATTTCTGATTATAGTGCGGTAATATCAACAATCCGTTATGATTTAACAACACATTATTGAAGTGACTATGTGTGGTATATGTATTCTAAAGGAGCCAGAATATATTAATGAAGTGACCATTATGATACAGCGTGCTCAAAATCAACATACTTGTCCAAATAACAAAGTGCAGTGGTGATTAAATCTCAAGAAAAGAATGATATACTTTTCAAAGCTTTACTCTAAACAAAAAAAGCGGATCAAAAGGGAACCCGGCTAGCAGCCAACTATTCTCCCCACTGTTAACTCCAATTGTTCAAAAAATCGAGCAATCTCTCACAGGAATTTATTGTAATGGAAAGTACTTTAAAGTAATGACCTATATTGATGACATAGAATGGCTGGTAAAGGATGAAAAAGAAGTAACGAAAATTATAAACATAATTAACGAGTATGACATAAGTTCAGGGGTCAAATTAAATCCGAATAAAACAAAAATTATGCCTCTGCATGAAAATGCCAAGATGATATATAGTAGAGTGGGGCAGCCTGTTGCCCATTTAACTATATTAGGTAATGAATTTTATCCCACGATAAAAGATACAATGAAATATAATGAAAAGCGACTGATAGGTAAAACTGTATTTCATTTCCTAAATTTCAAAACTGTTTTGACTTGCTAATATCTAGGATAAGGTTTGTAAATTGTTATATTCTAAGCAAATGGACGTACTATTTGCAATTGTTTCCAATGTCTCAGCTCACATATGATCAACTATCTAAGTACATAGGTTTAGAGACCTACACAGTATTAGACTGCAACCCTGACTTCATCCACCATTACTTCTTGCGGGTCCCTGAAGTGGAGAGAAGAACAAAGAGTGTGGTTTCGTTTCATTTTTATATCAAGACAACAAATCTGACTGTTCACCCCCTGGGATCCAGTGGATGGATTGACCATATTCTGGTATTGACACGGACCATCAGAGGAAGCTTCAATACGCATAGTGTCTTTTGTTATTTATTGAGGGCCTTCATGCAGTCACTCGTGTGACTGCCGACTGGGGTCAACGCCCCGGTGAACAACTAATCGTCTGTAGCGAAAGTGGAGCCGCTAAGAAACACCAAATGTAAATATTGCATTGTTTGTAATACTTTTCAGTCTACGTGGCGTGCACACAGACTTGAACGTTTGGCTTTATTTCAATTATCGTTTAACGAAAGTCAATAATTATTTAACTTTAAAGAAATACAATTAATCGGCCCGAGCCCGGCCCGGCCCGGCCCGACCTAAAGAGAAAGCAGCGTCGGCCCGCCCAAGCTCGGCCCAAAGAAATAGTGGAGCTGGCCTGCATAAGCCCGGCCCGTGCACGTCTCTACATAGGTTACTTCATTTGTCGCAACTATCCTGTGCGCACAATAAGGACTAACTTAATGTTGCCTTTGGCGAAAAAGGGGCTAAACCTCAAACATATAAAAATTCAAGGCAACGCGCTAAGGATACATCGCACGGTTAATGTTTTATACTCGGAAAACAATACTTTTGCACAACAAACGCTGCTTAGAGTATTTCATGAGATTTCGCTAGATTTACCCCTAAATGTTAAACCATGGAAAACTAGAATCAATCATTTAAATGATACGTTTATAAACATAGCGTATGATTGGCTGGGACAAGATTACTGGATCGAATGGATATAAAAATATATATAATTATTTAGTAGAAAAACAAGAATTTGTTAATAATCATGAAATCAAATATCCAAGCATTGATAATTGTAACATCATTTGGCAAAATCTTGAAGGGTTACTAGTACAACCGAATATATATAATTTATATTTCCAATTAATATATCGAATATATCCCAATAAAGGAAAATTGTGTTCGATTGGGATCACGGATGATCGTGTGAGCCCTTTATGTAACAAAAATGAAACTTTTCAGCACCGACTTAATCAGTGCGTTATAGGTAATGATATATGGAATAAATATAGTCAACGGGTGCAACGTATAACTAGAACACAGCTTAATGAAATGCAAATATATAATCTGTTGGATTTTCCGGGTTTCACATATTTTCCAAATACTAAAAGAAGATTTCTGATGTGGCTAACTGCGAACACTTTGTATATGTTAATCGTGGAAAGAGATATAAACTCAAAAGATCAATACCTGGCGCAAATACATTTGAAATTTGAGAACTTGCCGAAAAAAAAAATACAAAAAATATGCATCTTATATTCGTGCGATATACACCGTATTAACAGAGATATTAATTTTGTTGTCTAGCTTATTTAAATTACTTTTGCTTTTCTGAGTTAGTACAGATTGTTTAAAGACATATTCCCTTATATGCTGGAATTTTTTCTTGGTAGCTGAGATCTAGTATTGTTAAGACCAGTAATTATTTGTATTTGTTTAACTCTGTTGTTTTCCTTTGTAGTAGAGTAGTGTTATTAGAAATAAATCATTGTTAAAAAAAAGAGTGGTAGAGCGCTGACGTAGCATTCTGGACGCTGTGGGTTCGATCCTAGCGGCCGATCATCCTGACTGAGGTTTTACCAGGATTTTTCCTCAGTCACACCAGGCAAATGCCGGGATGTCACCTTCAACATAGGCCCTGGCCGACCTTCCCGAATCCTTTCCCCTCTCCTATCCCGGACAGAGCCTTGGATGTCTAAAGGCCATGAATAAAATTCAATTCAAACTAGCCTTTCTCGGTATTTTTTTACGTTTCCTTTTTCCTCAACATACCATATTGGCATGGTCAACAGATGGCAATACCAGAGTGTTTCTTGGAAGTATTTTACGTTTATTCTCTCGTGATGGAACACAGTAAATTTCACAAAATGATGAAACTGTTTGGCTTCTGACGGAATCGAACAACTATTTTCAACAAATGTACCTTCACTCACACACGATGTTTCATTTAATGCATCAATGATTGTTAAGCCTGAGGAAAATAATTCACAACGATCATCAGTAATCGTTGATTAAGCTGAATGAATAGCATTATTTTTGCCGTTATTCCATTCATTTTATAAACAAAATATCGTACTCTGTGAACTTGATTCTGGGTTAAATTTATATGTTTTATTTTATACCACAAAATGTACGATTCAAGTGCAACAGTGTAAGTAAAACAACCTTTAGAATTAAGGTGTTGTATTTTGCTCCAAACCAAATGTTTCAATTTATAGCAACTCTGTAATGCTTCCGTTACTTACATCCGCGGGTGTAGGGTATTGCAGAAGGCTTCAAGGCATAGGGAAAAACGGAGTATTAAGCACCAATTTTTTGTGGAGTCGGCATAAAATTACAGATAGAAAGTTAATTGCGTGGGTGTGAATGCAACATGCATGTTAATCACATGTAAACATCCTTCATACAACTCCTCAAAGTAAAAAGTATTTTTGTCTTTGTATACTAACATGAAAAATAATAAAAATATAGCAGGTGTTTCAGTAGTGCTTATTACCCCGGCAGTGGTGCCCGGTATTAATTAAGCACACAATGATAAATCTTCGGGGTATTAACCACACACTTCTAATGTGCATGTCTTAAGAAGCACAATATCATTAGGATATGAAGGCAATTGCTTTATAATCCTGCAGCAGTACACCGTTTGGTATTTAGGATGTTGGATAACATAATAGAACGAAATAAAATACAGATACACATAAGAACAAAAATTCATATTAAAGGCCTTAACGTGTCACAGGCTCAGGCCAGGATAGAATGCAGGAGAGGATGTTCGAAGGTAGTAGGCAAGCGCCTAGTTTGTAGGTACAATTCCGGTATTTGCCTGGTGTGACAGGAATTTTTTTCGAGAAACCTGTGAGGATGAGTGGCCATTGGCACTTCATCATTTCCATTCTCTCTACCATCCACAACAGTCCTACTGGCCTCATTTTTTTCACAATATTTGTCTGGTGCTATACAAAGGGTCCATCGTGACTTAATATCGCATTGCACATCACATTCCTTTTAAGTGACCAGTGGCACGGAATACACCTTGAAAATATAAAGAAAACCCATGCTACGCCTATCAGCAGACAATTTTTGCCTCATCTGTATTATTTTATTAAAGTTCTACGTACACCTAATTTATTGGAATATATTCCATATTTACACTGCAATCACTACTTAAATAATAAGAGAAGCATGGTGCTTAACACTTGCGCAGCTCATGAAATTGACAGTAGGCTTCGTAGTTCACATTAATATAAATTACTCTTATCTCCTTTTAATATCCCCCAATATCTCTCTTCACCCCTGATCAACAACTTTTCTATATGCCCCACCCAAGTTAAGAGGTAATCGAATACAATAACTAGTAGATAAATAGGGCAAAAATCATATAGACCCTATTATATTTATAAAAAAATAAGCCCTGCCAAACACTGCTTGATCCTTACCAGATATTAAGTTTGTCAGCTTACTTCATTTTTTTTTTCCAAGTTGTGCTTTAGCTGAAAAATTTTGATGTACCCAGTTTTTGTAACAATATTCACACCTTATTCTCTTTTCCCGTTCAAACAAGCAATACGTTTCTTCTACATTGTGTGCTTTATTAGAAACACCTATCAATCTTGACATACACCTTCAATTGTATCAGCTGGCTAAGAAAAAATAATTCTGGTGCTTATTAACCCTGATGCTTATTATCCCGTTTTCCCCTACAATTTATCTACGGCTACTGGCTTGCACAAACCACTCTTCGCTTTGCTGAAGTATCGGTTTCTCTAATGTATTAATATTACATGAAACTATCCTATATAAATATTCAATTAGTTATTCGTTCGCACTTACTTTAGCAACTTGATCTCCCTTTTGCAGCACGTTTAGATGTGTGTGCTCTCTCACCTTTCATCACTCACTCACATCAGTTTTGGAAGTTACTTCTGAAACATAGGACTGCGCAAATAACCCATATGTGCATTTCCCCCGTAACTACTCTACAAGGTATATACAAAGCACCAATAAGCCACTTGTAATATACGCATTCCTCGAAGGTACACCATAATTTCTGGGCCCTTATTATTAGGAGCCTTGGTACTCACACCCCCTATTATTATTTTTAAACTACTGAATAAATAAGGGACAATACTGAAATTTTGAAAAGCGACACTCTAATACTTATTAGCACATATGGTTTGCAACTATTTCGTTTAGCCACGATATTCGGATGTTCGTAAACTAGATTCTAGGCCTCTTTCCAAAATATAATTGTTGCTGTTCTCTATTATTTTTAAATATACAGTATTGTAAAAAGAAGACGTTATTATGAAAGTCTTCGAAGCCCCACAATTTCACAGCTTCTCTGTCGTTATACATTAAAATTTGCTTTAATTTCCAATGTAAGATCTAATACGTCGGACAGGAGACATCTGACGGTCCTGATTATTATTTAAAGATGTTCGATATATTACTATCTGGTGTGAGTGATAAGTTACTGTTAGAAGATTTTGTATTTAGCGCAAACTCCACTTCGTAATTTGATAATTGCTATTTTTATTTACCTTTCTTTTGGAATGATTTAAGTCGTCAAGCAAGCAAGTTCCCCCTCCATAGAAAGAAGCACTAAAGCAGTGAAATCCCGGGGAAGTATCCAGACGTACCTGGGAATTTCCTCCCTTCAATTTCCACCCTATGTATATGATTTCCGAACATACATTAATCCTTATTTTGAGACTAGAGGAAACACTATATAACTGAAAAAAGAATTCTTACTTGTCCGAGGCACCAGTTGTTTGCCAATATTATCATATTTTGCCACTGTTTGAAATTAAATATTCTGATGTTTGAATGGCTCATTTGTTCCTGTCTATGGTTGTAGCCGCTCGGGTGGCCGTGCGGTCTGCGGCGGTAGGCCAACGGCTCGAAGGTCCCGGGTTCGAGTCCCGGCAGAGGCATGGATTTTAATAGCTAAGGGGCAAATCGTGACCGGTCGAAGTCCAAAGTTACTAGACTGGCCCAAGTGGCCCATATAAAAATAAAGTTTACTAAAGTGTTTCTTTGAATGATTGAAGATAGCGTCGCCATTTGTCTTAAATTCAGATAAAAAAGGTTATTGTTAACATGTAGTGTATTATTTCATTAGTTGGTAGAGTACCGAAGTATATAAATCCCCAATTTGGAGAATGAGTGCTTTCTACAACAAAATTGAACCTAAAGTTAATGTAGATATATTTGGAATGACTTACAAAGAATTTAAAAGAACTGCAGTGAAGTAATATGATTGTTTCTTGTATCTTGTAATTACTATCATGTACACGCAAGCACTGTAATTAGGAATATTGCCTGCTGTGTTATGTTTTGAATAAATAAATAAAGAGACAAACATTCAGCCACACTTAGCTAGTGGATTTGTCAAACCATGAGCTTTATTTGAGTCGTCCACTTGCAAAACCTGTTAAACGCATCATAAATGGAACCGAGGAAATTGGCGAAAACATTTTACGACTGAGTCACACAATAGGTATCATTATTATTATTATTTTGTTTTGTTTTTAAAGGTGCAAAAAATTTCCGAGTTGACTATTAAAAACCGTATAATCTGACTTAAACCACTTTCTTACTTTTAAAAATTTAGTTTTCGCTTAGCAGGTTTTGCAAGTGTAAAGCAAATTAGAAGGTTTTGCTAGTGGACGTTCAGCCATCTTGCGAATGTACTCACTTGAATATACATCTTACACTTTCAAAAGATGTTAAATTAATGTTTGCAATACCGAAAGCATGTTGTATCTTCTCACAGGGTAATTTTTAGTAAAATTTGATAATTATGCATAAAAATAATGAAAAATCAACGTGTTGAGACATTTTTGTTATTAAATTTGAAAAATTGTGCTTAGAACAAGGAACTTAAACACATCACGTGAGTGACTCACGAACATAACAACAACATGTTGGCATCTGAAACAAACAAACAATGCATAAAAATGCATGAACTAAAAATAGACATAAAATGAAAATAGTCTTCTAAGATGCGAAGGTTAAGAAGTTCACGCATCGATGTTACCAGAAATTACGACATTTCGTATATTTTACGAAATTTCGATATCCTGTTCGTCTAACAGCTCAAAAGGATTTTCTGGGGTATTGTTTGCTTTCGCAGGATCAACGTCTATAAACTGAAACTCGATGACTGCAACTTCAATGTTATTTGTACTGTTTGCACTGTTACTCATCTTAAATAACTAATATTTTACCAGCCTAATAACACAATCCCTGCACACACTTCGGTTACGGTTAACTTCAACAAAATAATGTAAATAAACAACGCGCTGATGGATATAGCCACAAGACGGTTGAAAGCAGTGTTGACAATATCAATGCGTGAAAATCAGAGCTGCCGAAATAAACTATAGGGAGAGGAAAAAGCAAAACATTGTCTTTGAATCCCCTCACCACCACCACCACCACAATGTAAAGTTCAGAGATTTTAACAGGTTTTGCATATGTATTGTTCCGAGCGGCCATGTTGCAATTGCGATTTAGTGATTTTTTTTAACAGGTTTTACTTGTGTAGCCATAGCAAATTTGACTGGTTTTGCTAGCGGACGTGACTTTCTCATTGCATTTTTAAACGATTTTAGAGGGTTTCGCTCCTGGCCAACTTTAGATCTTTGAAGAGGACGCTGAGACTATTCAAACGATCATTATAACTTGATTTTTCTAAAAATTGTCGTTTAAGAGGTTTTGCAAGTGGACGACTCATTTAAAGAATGGTAAAAGAGAAATTAGGAATTTGTTTACTACTGTACTTTCAATGGATAGGCATACACTTAATTCATCGAGACATTTATATAAACCATATTACACCAGACATTTATTTTACATAATTCATTTCAATTTACTGTCGCGTATAGATTCATCTCTCTCACGATTAAAATCTGATAAGGTCACACTGAGGGAATAAGTGAAAATTATGTTCATTAAAACCCCTGTAATCAAACTTTTAATGAATGTCTGTTAAAGACATATAGGGAGAAATTATACGTCGGTTTTAAATTCTTATAAAAATAATTAAAAAAGATTTGATCGGGGTGCTATAGCAATGAAATCATGATCTGCAACTGGTATATGAAACTACTATCAAGTTGCGATTAAACACTTACTGTTACTTAACGGTCTTACTAACTTACTGTTTAGTTGGTATAAATATCAATTTTAACAGACGGTATTGGTGATTTTTTAAATGTCTTTCCAGGTTTTCCTTTGACTTGGTGCTTTCTTTCTTCACGCTATTACCAGTCTGCAAGATTAATAATTTTATGCTACACAACCCTTTTGTTTGTACAAATCGTTCGTGTGTAAACTAAAGATTTAACAACAGAGCCGTAGGAAAGGTGATGATATTGAGTTTGGTGTTCCTTGGAACCCTTTATATAGACCCACATCAAATAACTGATGTATTCTCATTTGAAGAAACTCAACTTCTTTTTTTTTAAGCGCCTTAAATTCAATTCAATTCAGCTTCTCTTTTATTATTCCACACATCAATTAAATGGATAGCAACTTTTAATTTAGACACTGTAGGCCTTTGAAATATTTCGGAGGCTTTTAAATGTTCTCTCATCTCCTATATAGGGCCCTTTCGGAGTAATTATTAGATATTTGTATTGTTTTCTTCAACAGACAATACTACGAGACTAACGTTTATCTTTTTCTTTCTTAAAAACAAGGTACTAAGCTTAAATGAATATGCATGTACGGTATGTTGGAAGTTCTTTCCGAATCATCTGAAACTCTGCTAACAAAAGGCAAATGAAAATGTAAGTAAGATCTTGACAAAATAAGACTGTAATACCCGACATACAACTGTGCCTGACAGTGAGGTCAGTGTATAATGCTGAGAGAATTCATTCTGTTTATTATGCAGGTTCCGGCAACCGTTCCCACAATACACGTTTCTTTGTTAATTTCCCTTTATATTCTATTTAAACAATCCACATATCATACAACTTTGAGGACAAAGGCAAAACTAACTGCTTTAAGCTAAGTTTAAAATAGCAGTCTACGAAACGGTATAAAGATTTTATTCTGTCATAACAAAACAAATGGCTCAGTTGGTAGAGCGTTGGCATCACTTTCGGGAAGTTCTGGGTTCGAACTCAGAGGCTGGCCATTCTAAAAGGATTTCTATTCAGTCACATCACGGTAATGATGCTTTCAAATTAGTTCTGGGCAGAATTCCTTTCCACATCCTCTTCCCTTGATGTAACTTGACAATGGGACTGACCTTGTTAGTTGACTCAGATCAATAAACTAAAATTAAAAAAAGCTCAAAACATTGTATCAACACAGTTTTAGAATATTTTAAATGTTCAATTGCAAAAAGAACAAATAAATAACGAGCTATAAAATCTTAACGAGTTGATCGTTGCCTTTTAGGTGTCAAATGTAACATATGGAAGGCTATATAATATTTATTTTCGTGCTATGAACAGCTACAGACCTATAAAGCACGTAGTCATACATAAGTAATAAAGAGTCAAAAAATAAAAATATTATGCTTTGTCTCGTATCATACAATGGTGTCACAAACCAATGCTATAAAAAGCTAATACATATATACTAAAAAGGATTGAAAACTGGATTTTATATAACACTCATTGTTTATAACCTTACCAGAAAAAAATGCCTTTATTCCCATTATTATTATTATTAATAATAATAATAATAATGCAGATATACCAAATTATCATATCACCGTCTGTTCTCTACATTATCATTTCCACTTTCATCCAAGTGGAAATGTCTAATGCTTCGAAGATAAACGTTGTAATTCGTGTCTGCTTCCTGAATTACTCTGCACTCAATATGCCAGTTAAATAGTCTATTAGTTTCCACAACGATGAATACAAACAGAGTTATTTTCATGTCTGTGTCTGGGCCTTAGTAACACTCACAAATATGGGCATTTGGATTAAGAAAATGCTAATATTTAAATGTTTACAAATCATATAACCATTATAAGAGTTTTAAATGAAAATGATGTTTCTACTAAATATTGCTGTTAATGACATTGCTTTAGAACAAATAATCAAAGTTTTATTATTCCATATATGTCTTTAAAACTATGGGTTTTTCCGAGTTGGTACTTTATGTTCCGTTATGTACCTGCTCCGTCGATTGTTATTCGAATTCACCTTTCGGAACATTCAAGTGGAACGCATGTGAAATGTAACAAAACATTAAATATGGGTGAAATGAAAATAATGAAAATTTACAAGAATGCCTAACTGAATCAATGTTTATGAAATATATAATTTATTGGGACAGCAAATATTAAGAATATAAATAATTGATGACCAACCATGTACACTACGTCCAAAGATACGATATGAAGGAATCTAGTTTCTGGTTTATTTGTTACTTGGTTCAAGACTATAAACTAGATTTAGATATTTTATAAAGTAAGTGCAATCTTTTGGAATGAGTTACATGGTACTAACAAAATATAAAGTACCTGTTAAATTATTTTCCTTTTATTTACAACCGCTCTAAAGTCGAGCGCTACGATCAGCTTAGGCGAGGTGGCACAGCTTCAAGTTCTGTTCATGATACCATTCTGACTTATTCTAACAGGTTTTCTCTATTGTATCTTCATAATGAAGCAAAATGTGGTAGCGTGCCTTAAAAGAAGTCTACGGTTTCTCTACTTTTCCTTTCCTACTGACTAGGAAAAAGTTAAAGTTTTTGACAAAGACGGACTCAGCTCGAGATTCTGTAAAACTCATTAAAAGTACAACAAAATTAACCGTTTCTGTTTTAGCAATAAGTAAACATTTCACGCAGGACATTTTAGCAATAAGTAAACATTTCAAACATTTCTATGCTTGTAGACGCATGTTCCATCTGAAATTAAGACATGGTGTTGAAAATCCTATGTTGAAGTTCCATGGTGTTGAAGTTCCATGCCAAAGAGTACAATGACTAAATGTAGACAGTGAATTGTAATTTAAGTATCAAAACTTCTTCAGGGTTTGAAAATAATTCATTTAGGGACGATAAATAATGTGCTAAACATTCATTCGTCTTCAGACTGCAATGAATTGGTGTTCATGATTGCAGTAGCAGTATGTTCCTGATATATTTACATGAATTCCTTTGTTAGATTACATGAACTCGCTCGATCGTTCTATGGAAAGACAATGGCTACATAATTACTCTAGAGTCAAGAACCTATCTCAATTTAACAGAACACCCCCCAAAAAAGGACGAAGTTCAACAAGAGAGAAAGTTACCCTGAAAGCTTTGATGTCACACTTTGTGTTGCTCTTTCATTGCGTCCTCCCAAGTTCATTTCCAATGAGCTTCAAATGACTTGCTAATCCCCTGGCACAGGAGTTTGCAAATGAGGACGAAATAAACGCCGTGGCTGCTGTCATGAGATAAGACACAGTACAGCAGCATCTCTGCCGTGCGATGCCACTCAGTTCAAAAGCACACGAATCGCAGCACATGATGAGGTTATGTGGTTGTAAACAAAACCAACAATATCCCCAAAGAGCCGTGTCGTGTGGAGCAGCTGCATGCCTCACGCCTGCTTATCTCTGCTCAAAACAGAAGATGCTGCAGAAACGCCTCTCTCTCTCACATGCACGCTTCCTTTGTTGTGCATAATAAAGACGTAGAATGCAATTACCATAATGTAAAAACTGGAAACTCTATGGCCATCATCGTATATGAAACCCTGTAGCTCTTGGGAGGAGGAAAGAAAAGGTAGCGGCTGTAATATTGTAATATATATGACATATAGTGTGTATAATGTAATACTTACAAACTTGCACAGAAAAAAAAATATAGAAAATAAATACAGTATACGGAAGTTAACTTCTGGAGTAAAAACTTTTATCTTTCTTAACTTCTACACCATCTTCAGTATTCAGTCTGCTTCCGTAGCTTCTTTAGTCTATGGGTCTATGCCATTACAGAAAGAAGAAGAACGACACTGTCCTTAATTCAAGATACTGGGTTTCATCTGTTGTGACAGAGAAAAACGGAGACAACCTCAGACAGGATGGTCGGCCCAGAGGTTTCGGATTTAGAAATTCTCAATAACAAGTAGAATACGCAAGTGCAGATAGCAAACATAATTAACTGGTACTTTGAGATTGAATGGATAGTCTGCGTTTGCCTTCTTTGAATGATATGCTTTTAATGTTGGTTTTTATGTAAAGATGTTATTGTCATTGTCGTCGTAAGTGAAGAATACTTATTAAGAATAAGCGTTGGATTGAATCTATAACGTAGATTTGCTGAAAGGAAAATATTTCTACTTCGCATTTGAAGATAACGACATGATAAGTGTTGTATTGTTGTGATCGAAGTTAAAAGTCTAAAAGCGCGTATGATTAATGTGAAACTGTCAAGTGTTTTCATGGCGTGTGATTGTGTAGAATATGGGTTTTAAATAGATGCGAAAGGTGCTTAAGAATGTTTATGAATAAACGAAATAATCGTATATTTTGCTTATGAACTATGCACTAGCCTGTTTAGTAGTATTCAGTTACCAAGAGTTTTAATGCTTGAACTAACACCGACGGACTAATCTAGTAGGAACATACTATTAATAATGTTCACAAAGGCAAGCTTATTAGAAACAGACGGAGAGTTACAAAAAATAACACACACACACACACACACACACAAAAAGAAAACAACATGTCTCTGCACCGATTAGGAGAAATAGGTCATTAGTGAGGGCCAATAACTTAATCGACGAACACCCGCAATTGTGCTCTTACAGCGACCAGTATGATCATACGGTTAGCATGCCGAACTTCACCTTAGGATACTCGTGATCGGGAACTACTTTCCTATTTTTCTATAAATTTTACGTATTTATAAACTACGCACATAGTATTGAAACATTTTTGGTAATGTTCTATGTTATAGGCTATATACACTACAGAATAATAGGGATCTCATCTTTCCATTTTTTTTGTGTTTCTCATCTCAGTGTCCAAGTTTTGATTGCGTTATATTGTAACCAAGCCATTACTTTTTTTTCGCAATACATGGTTCGATCTCTGCTCATGAGATGTTGGCTTTGTGGTGGGCAAACACCGTGTGCGTGGGTTTTCTCGGGGTTCTCTCGTAGTGCTGTTACCACCCATACAATTCATTTTATCTTTATTATCGGGGTTCTCCAGTTTCCTCCCACTTTCTTCATTCCACCAATTCCAATTCACCCCATCATCCATCCGGTCTAAGCCAAAGTTGCCTAAAGGTCTTAAAAAGTAAATTCAAATTCCAAATGAGCTTTTCTCTCTATAAGATGTAGTACGGTACTTAATTTTGGCACCGAGGTCATGTCTATAGTAATACTGCCTTACAAATAGTTGTCATCTGCTAAATAGTCGGTAGCATCACCTATGGGAGTTGTATACGCGCTTTGTTCATTGTGTCATGTGCGAATGGTATGTCACGGGTGAGAAATGATATTGAAGATCTCTTTTAATAAGTGTGCGCAAACAGATGTACATTAGTTAACAGTTACTGGATACAGTATTATCAATACTATCCATATTCCGACTGCAATAAGAAGCTAATAAAACCTGCTTGATTGCTACTCAGCAGATACATGCTTTAGGTACGGGTTACTCCAATCCCCCTCCCTATTTCTTCGAACCTCCATACTATAACACTTCCCAAAGATCTCACTTAAACAAATAATAATAATAATAAAAATAAACACACTCTCACTTGCAAAGTAAACTTCTAATAAAAAGAAGACTCACAGCACACCTTATTCATTACATGAATTTGTTGCATTTTTACGTTATAACCACCCACAATGCACTTGCAATATTTTACTAACATCAACAAAATTAGTTTTTCAAAAATAAAATTTATTGGCTCTATGAACTTCAAACACAAAATGACTAAAATAACACAAAATAATTATAATTCAAAGTTCAAATTAGTACTGCATGTGAATGTACAGCATTAAACTTACACATTTTAAAATTTATATGGCCTTTAGGCTGAGGCTCAGGCTGGGATAGGGTGGCAAAGAGGATATTGGGAGGTAATCGGGCAAGGCGTAGTTAGTAGATACCATCCCGGCACTTGCCTGATGTGACTGAGGAGAAACCCTGGCAAAACCCAAGTCAGGATAGGCGCCCGCTGCACTGGGACCCTTCCCAGGACCTTCCAAATGCTAAGCCAACGCTCTACCAACTCCGTTACGACCGCTAGGTATAAATGACAGGTCTAGAAAAGTTACACCACATTATGCTTCTGATGACATCATCCGTTTCGATAATATTCACTGACTGATGGGTTCGTTCGAGTAATTTTGTCTGAATAGAAAACATGCTACCATCAGTTTATCCAATTACAAATTATTGGAAAAACATAAGATAAGTGGTTACATGTTTAAAGATCACAACTGTGGAGTTTGTTTCCAAAAGGTACCAAAAAAAAAAGTTATAGGCGACCTATAACACACTTGCCAATAACTACCAAATCCCATTGCTAGAGGGCTTGAACAATGGCATTTTATAGCAAAATGTAGCAAATCCACTCAGTGTTTTGTGGGGAAAAGTACCTTTCTCGCATCCATTGGTGAAATTTCATGGCCGAAACGTTACGTCATACAACGTTCTTGATGCTGTTTGGCTGAAAAAAATGTCACTTGTCCGTAGTTTATGTAATGGCTGCCGTAATTTTCATATTATCAGTGTTTAATCTCCTGACGCCGAGGCAGATTCGAAAATAAAAATATTTTCTTTTTCAATGTAAAATCTGCACACTTTGAGCGTTTTTATCCACATAATAGTAATAATATAATAAATCAGTGCCTGTCGGATTTACGCGCACTCATGCGCGGAAGGGCGTGTAGAGTACGTTAAGCAGTAAAATTTAAGTATGCACTTCTTAGGCCCTAATTTATTATCCGTATTCACATACAAATTACATTTAAAAATACTAAAAATTTAAGTATTCAATAGTGTTGACCACGAGACGAGATGTTCATGTTCTGTGTAATTTCATCTCACAAGGGAAGTATTTCGGTAGGAACAGGAATTTTTTGACAAGACTTCGTATATATATTCATATCTCAATACTGATAATACCTGCAAAGTAATTCGATCGTATAACGCTGCGTTTGACGGCTAGATGGGGTTAAAAATTTGGAGCAAGAGGAAGACAGCCCGGGCAGCCGCTTCATCGGCTCCCGCAGTTTCGGTTCGATCAGTTATTAATTACTCAAATTGTGTACTTGAATAGACGTGACAGTGCTGACAAAATCTGCAAAGCCACTCTACGGTGTAACAAATAGATTGCCAGATATAGGATGTTTTCACAAATGTAATTGGGAGTTTCCTACAAAGTAAATAAAACTGAAGGGAGGATCATAATAAAAATTTAAATTTTGTATTTTTGGGCCATTTTAGTAATTAATGACTTCGGCTCGTCTCGAGTCCATTAGCTGTTAAGTCCCTAAGATCCACAAACAAACATCCATGCCCCAGCCGGGATTCGAACCCGGGACCCTCGAGTCGATGGCTTTGCGCCCCAAACCGCACGACTATACCATGTCGAGAGATGATCATAATAGTCACACAGAACAAAAGACACATAAGGGCAACCTTGAAAAGCACACTCCGTGTGCGCGATGTCAAATGACGCTTCAATGTCAGATGTCATGAGGACTATTAAAATTACTGACAGTTACGGGTACCGTATACTGGGTATACGGCACTTCACATCGCGCACATGGAGTGTGCTTTTGAATTCGAAGGTTGTCCTGATGTGTCTTTTGCCCTGTGTGACTATTGCGTTCTCCCCTGTTTTACTTAATTTGTAGAAAACCCTCACTTTAGTTTGTGAAGACATATAGTGGGCTATATCTGTCAAGCTATTTGTTACACGGTAAAGTGGCTTCGCAGTTTTTGTCAGCACTGTCACGTATATTCAAGTACATAATTTGAGTAATAAATACCTATTCGAACCGAAACTACGGGAGCCGATGCAGAGGCTGCTCGGGCTGTCTTCCTCTTGCTTCAAATTTTTAACGCCCTCTAGCGGACAAACGCAGCCTTACACGGTCGAATTGCAGGTATTATTATCATCATTGGGATACGAATATATACGAAGTCTTGTCAAAAAATTCCTGTTCGAACGGAAACACTTTCCTTGTCAGTATGTTTTTCAAATTCTGTGGTTCTTTTCTGTCCGTGACTTGCCACTCTTTCATGCCAGCAGACAGGTCGTTTGGCATTGTGGAGAAAAAGTCAATGCAGATAAGATATATCTTATTTCCTGAGAAATTTAGTGAAGTGTTTGCCACTGCTGTTTCAGTTAATGTCTGATCTGGTTTTCAATGCGTACAATGGCAGGAAATGTCTTAGTATTCAGGAAAAAATCGTGAGGCTAAAAGAATAATAATTGAGGCAAAATCAGGTATGGTTTTCCATAATACAGTGGCGGATCCAGAGAGGATTATAAAATACTTTATTCTTTTATAGCATTATTTTCAACAACTTAGAAAAAGCTTTGATTTGTTTCCGGACAAATCTGAATTATCTTTAAATATCATTTTGGGGGGATACCGGTGTCATATTCCATGAAAATACTTTAAAATATGAAGGGGGAAATACGTTACATTTACATTTTAAAAATTCTGTAAGAGAAAAAATTTCGAAAATGTCCTTGATCTATTCCATCTGCGCACCTCCCTTACCAAAATCCTGGACCCACTACTGTCTTAATGCTGGTTATAGTCTGGCACCTCTTTGTGAAAACAAGATAAGGAGCGAATTGAGATATGGTCTTGCGATAGGAAAAATAAAAGAAGTACAGGGTACGAGTCATATCCAAGAGGCAAACAAGAAATATATGGTGGCGCTGTTAGCAGCTTTAGGATATGAAACTAAATCTGTTGCCATTTTACAAACGCATTCTAGCTTGTGATACAGCTCAGCTGATGTAGATGAAAATGACAATATTTCTGTTTTTATGATGAATACATTATTTTGTATAAGTTTGTAGGAAAAAAAAACAATGGCCAGACACCAGAAAGTGCTTTCTAAGGCTAATTTAGTTTTGTTCTTTTTATATAAGCCATATTATAAGTTAAGTAAAAGAAAGTAGTTGCAATTAATTTCTATTAAATAATCCGATAAATTAGTTTCAGTTTAATTCATTTTTCTGACTCGTAATTATTTCTATTAATAAGGTTTCCATGGTAAAAAAGTACCAAACCCCAAATTGTTTGCAAAAAGTGCCAAATCCATTCTGTTTTCTTGAATAACATCATAATAATGAGTCAAATATCATAGCACCTTATGCAAATATGATTCACAGCTCTGACAGCATATGTGAGGAAATAATAAAAATATATCACTTTAATTTTAAGTTGTACACGTTCTTTTCCATCTCCTGAAAAATGTGTTGAGATGAATTTGGTACCTTTTGGAAACAAACTCCACAAATATGTAATAATAGTCTTCTTGTTTTGTGATTTTACGGTTTATTGTACAGATCTTTTTGACTTGGACAACTCCGTCCATGTGTCAGGCTATCTTTCCAATTTTAACTTATAGGTACCTACAGTCTTAGCCCGTCACAGCTTTGGCAATCACTCCTGGAAAACCTGCAGCAGGTCTGTGTGCCTTCCCAGCACTGATTCGAAGTCCGTGGTCGTAATTATGGGTCTAGATTCATATTGTTAAGTATCTGGATGAATGAAAATAAATACATTATATTGACACTTGGAAGATGCTGAGATAAGAACTACTCAGGACTTTCAATCCAGAGTTTTCTGCTTGTGAGGGATGAATGAGGCAGACACTACTTTTACGGAGAAGGAATTGAAAATATGAAAGTGATTGACTGAATCTTTGCACTACATGAGAGTAAACCAGCATATCCTTCTGAGAAATATATTTTTGTTGTAATGCACTTGAACATTTAACAGTGCTTCATTCGCTACGTCAATAACGCAATTAATGGGACTTGAAAAAATAAACAAAGAAGACAGTATTTACCTGGATTTTGCGATTATGTACTTTGACTGATACAGATACTAGTCAGTCTCTACAACCTGATTTTAAGTTGCAATTTGTCTTTTCTTGCTGCAGATTAATCTAAAGCTAAACATGAATATTACATAAAAAATCACATAAGTTAATTGACGTCTTACCATCTATGTTTTTAATGCATTTTAATATAAGCTAAAATTCAATGCTATAGTAGCAAACAACCCAAATTTCTTGTCGCTTTTGTAAAGTGAGCGACAAGGAAGTTAGTTTGTGTGGTTTATACGCTCATAAATTGGTTCAGTTTATATGCATATGCGTGAATGTAATACATATCGACAAGGAAGACGAGTGCCAATTGTGTAAATATACAAACATAAAATTTGTCGTACAATATTGTTTGAATCTTGTGTCTTATATAAACCAGAAAAGTGTTACATAAGAATTTATGTATAGAAGAACTGGAGCTTCGAAATATCCCAGACGCTTTTCTCACTCATCCATTCTGAAAGGTCAACGCTGAAACAGCACGCCACACTAAACACGCAGAGTCCATAATGACGCAAGTCATATCCTTGGCAAGAACTGACGAAAGCAGACGCACATGCTAAAGATTCATTGGATTTTTACTTCCTCCCCCCTCCCCCTCCTTATGTTTACAATTCATTTCTGAGACCAATAAATGAGGTAACGCGTACATTACGAACGTCAATGTGGGAGACATTCTCATACGTCGCGCTATTTAGATACAATCGGTATCCATCGAAGTAAACAAACTTCAGGTTCCAGACAGTCTGAAAGTAATTCATTCCACGAGGATGAGTATTTTACGACTCGAGAGCATAGAGTGCGTTAAGGAAGGGGGTTATAAGTGAAGGGAAAATCAACGCAAACACACCTCATTTGAAAAACAAAAAAAGGCTTGAAAATTACTCAACTATTCAGACCTTAAAATTAATCTTTCTAGCTCTTTTTTAATATATATTTTTTTAAAGTTGCATGATACTTCATCAACGAGAAAACTGAGCTAAACTAATAAAAGCTTCAATTGGGCAAATTGAGTGAGTGATGTAGTTTCTTCATGTTCGCTACCTTACAACAAGAAGAATTCGAATATTGTGTTTAGTATACTTTATTCAAAGTGAAATACAATTCTTTTAGGCCTTACGCCTGCTTAAGAACGTTTTTGGTCTTTACTCATAGAAAAAGCAGGAGGAGGGAAAGAAGTTCTGCCCTTAATAAGATACAATCCGAGCGAGCAAACTCAGAAAGCCAGAGTTGGTTTCGTAATAAGAATTGCCTATTATGATGCGAATACACACTAACTCAGCCCGATTCCTTGTACCTAATTTTAGGCAAATTTGTAAATAACGATGTTCTTTAACGAACTTATTAGGTTATATTGTAAAGTTTAATACAAACCCACGGTGCATTATTCTTGTTGGCTTGAATGTAACCGTTTTGTTATGAATAACAAAATAGCCACATTGGTTTCTGCAATAGCGCGTCAAAAATCCTTATATACAAAATATACGATACAGTGAACGAAACGTGTTATATATTTCTTGAGTTTCGTCGATAATACTTTAATTTAAAAATATAAAATAAAAAATAAAATAAAAAGGAAGTGTAATGAAAGAAATTTACAAAGAATATATTTCCAACAATTCCCAAATAAGATATTTCTTACCTGGCGATATTAAAGATACATTTTAACCTAACGACGTACAATTATCACTCGCAATTGTTGGAACTCATATCAGAGTTAATTTCTTCACATGTCGTATCCAATACAAAGGTTTGTGCGTACGCGCATTGAAAAGAAGATTCTGAATCAGCAATTCAAGGTAAACTGAACGGAACTTGAAAAAATGACACTTGAATAGAAGTGTCTTGTGACTGACAATGCAATGGATTGATTCTTGAAAAGGAAAGTCAGTGTTTATGCTCGTGGGCACGTGTAGGCTATATATGGTTGTCTTAATTGCCCTTTTGGTATTGTTTTCTCTTAACTGCCGTGATGAGATGCACAGCGTTAGCGAAATAAATTTCTTTCATTGAGAACGTTCAAAACTCTTCTCTTAATATCGAACACCATTTTTACCTTGGTTTGCATCTCCATACGCAATATAAATTGGATGCGGTTATGCAACAAGAAACCAAGCACCATTTATGAAATATTGAGTACTGGATCGGAAAGTGATCATTTAACAGATCATTTAATAATATGGTAATTAAACTCTAAATAGGTAATGGAATATTATTATAATTAGTTCATTAGATTCGTGATAATCGTACCGGATTGCGTAGGGCATCCAATTGTCCGTCCGAAATTAAACGTTTTTGGAATCTGAAGACCTTAGAATTACAAGCAACGAGGAAACACATAAACATACATTTCCTCTTAAAATATACATAAAATGTGTCGGCAGAAGGAAAGAAAAAAAGAGAGAGAGAGAGAGAGAGAGAGAAAGAGAGAGAGAAAAAGAGAGACAGACAGAGACAGACAGACCGAGAGTCTGATGCATCAAGTTTTGAATATCTCTTTTGCTGTATGAAGTCCTCTTCAATCTTACTGCTGACTTATA
>JAGDQP010002333.1:0-48476 GCA_022664845.1 Lepisma saccharinum | reverse complement strand
AAACGATAAACTATTCTTGTAAGTTCTGATATAATCACTAGTTAAATGAACAATTTGCATAATCACTATTCGTACTTCTATGGAGCAGAGCTGAAATCGAGTCCCTTTTGGTGACCCAGCCTCTTCCGAACATAAGTAATCCGGTCCGAAACTTGACCCGGTGATCCAATGTTGACCCAAGTGACCCGACTGATTTGGTGGTCCGGTGTTGACCCAAATAACAAGACTGTCTATGACCCAGGGGTCCGATGCTCGAATTTTGATCCAATTGATCCGGTGACCATGCCTTCATCCGATTTGACCCAGGCTTGAATCAATATTGTCATTTGTGAAACTCATGAATTCTTTCCGACGGGGAAGTTATTTCCACACCTTCTGTGATGTGAGACTATTTCCCTGTTATTTATTATTAGAAACTTGTCAACGTGGTATTTTTAATGTTCTGGGCTGTAACACCTTCGCTCTAGAACTAGATGACCCCTGCAAGAATCAGGTCCAAACGCAACAGTTTATAATAAAGAAAGAATTATTATTTTTTTTGTCCTCTGGATCACCGGGCCATGGTGGGTCCCAGGCATGGTGACCCGATCCAAAATTTGACCCACATGACCCGGTTAAGGTCAATCTAAAGCAACAATATACAACAAAAGATGGCAGCACTACCTCCGTATATGTTTAATGTGTTTTAACTGTTACACGAAATTTCATGCTGGTCCTACAAATTTAAGCCTAGAGAGTTCAAACGTTCAGAAAAAAGAGTTCATAAAGATATTCAAGAGCATGATCGATGCTGATTTTTAATTTTCTTTTTTGTTCATTGTTAAAAGAGCTGCATTGTTATAGGTTTTGATATTAACAACAACAATGAAGAGATTTCAACAATGAAGGAAAAGAAAAATGAAAAATTGGCATCGATCATGCTCTTGAATTGGTTATGAACTTTCTTCCCTGAAAATTTGAACTCTCTAGGCTTGAATTTATAGGAGCAGCAAGGAAATTTCGTGCAACGATAAGAATACATTACACATGTACGGAGATAGTGCTGCCATCTTTTGTTGGTGATCGTTGCTTTAGATTATCCTTAAGCTCTGACATGAGGAAATAATGTTTAAACTCATAGCACAAAAGGTGAAGAAGAAGATGACAACAAGGATAGATAATAAGTAAAGTTTGACAATATAAAGTAAAAATTAAATTGCGAATCATCATAAAGGGTTTTGAACTCGTGTGCGGATATCTGTGTGATTAGTCATAGTCATAACCAAGATGGTGGTGGAACTTGTGTTCTTAAGCTGTTAAGTTTTCTGTAGTATTATTATTTTATTTTTGTGAAGGCCCATTTACAGCCTTCACATTTTTAACTTGTTATGCTAAAGACTCTATACATCTTTAGTTTTCACCTTTATTTTCTGTTTCTGAAGACACTTTACATCTTCCGCTTTTATATGATTTTATTATTTTAGTTAATTAATAGCTATGTTTAGACGTGACGAAGATAAGGGGCTTCCCCGTATCGGGAAAGGCGTAAGCCATAGTGCTGTTACCGTCCAGAACATTCATTTTATCTTATCATAGCACAAAAACAGATCAAATGTAAAGATATTTCGGATCAACACAATCAACTAATAGTACTGCAACCGACGAAAATTCCTTTATCCTATTAAAATGTTTTATAATATACAGTAAAACTTCTATATAGTGGACAGTAACGGGGAACGTACAATTGTCCGCTATTCGGAAAAAGCTTAGGATGCAACACAAGAAAAATTACTGCAATGTACACACAAATTTGAGCAACATTATCTTGCTGTTTACTGTGTTTTCATACGTAATGTACACTAGTGCAGTTTTCTAAGTACAGTAAAAGGAAATTGAAATACATGTTGTTGTTTTTATGTTCGTACTACCTAACAAGTATGTGTCAAACAAGTACAAACACAAAAAGTACACTTCATTTAACTTACATTTGAGCAGATCCATTTGGTTTAAAATAATATTCTGTCTTTTTCTTTTAATCACAAACTAAACGAAATACAAAAGAAATACAATACCTTACTCAACAATGCGCGATAATGTTAGAAATCCTGCCCGCTATTGTTTGAAAATCCAGAAAATAGGAGAGTATTATTCTTGGCTGTCCGTTATTTGGAAGTTCTACAAAGGCGCTGGGGAATAGTTTTCAGTGTTCGCGTCCGTTATTGATAATGTCCGCTATTCAGAAGTAACTTTTCCATTGTACTGAATGATGTTCTGCCGGGAAATTGAAAAGTAACCGTTATTTAGAGGTGTCCGTTAGGAGAAGTTTAACTGTATTTAGGGTTTTTAAATGCGTTTTCAAGATTACATCAAAGTATGCAAAAGTATATTGATTTTGACCCAAATTTTACAAAATTCTTTCCAAGGTTCTCGAAAACCCGTTTCCAGGTTAGATACTCAAAACACAGGTACGGCCATTGAATGTACAATTTGTTTTTTTGTATTGAGATTAACGTTGTTTTTACGTCTTTCTCTAGCCTAATTTATTTAGTTGAGGTATTAATTTATAGGATATCGACTCTGTTTAATTTGTCGGGGATGATAGTGACTAAGTTCAATCTATAACTATTAAGCAGAGAAAGATAAAAATAATAATAATAAATTACTTGTATCTCAAAAATCGTAATTTGACATCATTTACGTATTTCAGCTAAAACTGTAAAATTATTCTTTAACATTTTAGTGCAGATCCTTAGCACACAATAGATAAATAATACTTCAGAGATTATACAAGTGTAAAGGTACTATTCGGAGTTCGTTTCCTAGATACAACTACTAATACCCTTTAGCAGTTCTGATATAAGATTTTTTAGGCTTTCTGGGTTCTGTATTACTGTAAATGATAACATACTTGTTTAACAGCGAAAAAAAAAAAAGGAACAACCTTTATTTACAACTCAAAATATATAAAAACAAAATACTAAAACTAAGAAGCGGCTGTAGAATTATTATTCTCTGTCTTTCGGCTTATTGTGTTCGAATGTAATGTAATTTCATTTTGAACCTACTAGATCCTCTCTTTCAGTAATTTAACTTCGAACTTAATCGAATTACCGTGGCCTTTATACAACATTATATACCGTTATTCGCGCCGTGGCCTTATTATGGATTCTCGAGAATACTGTACTTGGAAATCTAGGCTAGGTATTTCCTTCCCGAATGATCTTACTCTAGTTCGAGTCGCCTATCTTGGTGCTAAGATTAGAGATTTACTGTAGGAGAATGGCTCTATAACCTCCAACATTCAGGAGTTATGCACAATTCTTTTACTGATCGGTGCATTCTACCATCAGTTTAATTCTTTTTGTGATAATAATTCAATATCATTTTCATTATAATAGTCATTTCCTATGTAATTTCCTACAGATTTTTTGTATTGTTTCTAACAAGCATATTCAGTTATTCTTAGCTCAAGAGCTAGTTACTTATTCATAAAAACCTCGTAAAATAAAAAAAACAAAAAAGAAGTTTGAATTAATGTCCTTGAACTCGATAGCGATAATTCCCGTGTTTTTGTGTTAGTCGTGTCCATGCTTCCAGATTGTCGTATAACTTCTTCTGGCTTCAACTGTAAGCGCTTCTATCACGACAAACTACCCTCTACTATTTTAAAAACCTTTGTAACTATCACATAGTTTGTGGACCAGAGTATATTTCACGACGTTATCTAGACCTAGTGAGGTTAACAAAAGAGACTACGGCTTATTTATAGCGACATCTCATAACGGCTCCTATTCATAGGTGAGGCCCGCGAATAGAAGTAGCCAATCAGCTTAAAGCGTTTGGAAAATATAAACTTCGAGGTCTTTGGCTCGAAAAGCAGAGAATAATAGATATGCGCGCCCAAGTGATGCTCTCCACTGCTGCTGTACTATAATAGTGATGAGCAAAAGCAAGACCAAGACGGTAGCGTAGCGTCATGGTCTTGGTCTTGTACACCCAGTCTTGGTCTTCCATTGGTATCCCTGGTCTTGGTCTTAGTCTTGCTTTTAAGAAATTTATACGTTTCATACGTAAATTTTACACCGGATATAGGGAATCAAAAGCAAACTACCAATGTGTCTGAAGCGTAAAGTTTATAATCAATGTGTCTTACCTGTGATGATGAACGGCTGTAAAACTTGGGCAATGAATGCGCAAACGACTCAAAGATTGAGAGTCACACAAAGAGCATGCATGCTAGGAATAACCTGGAGGGACAGGAAGACATATGAATGGATTCGCGCACAAACAAAGGTAGAGGATGTAATCAAGACTGCGAAGAAGCTGAAGTGGAGATGGACCGATCACATAGCTAGACGAACAGATGGAAGGTGGACGACAAGTGTACTACATTGGATTCCTAGAGAAAAGAAACGACCGAGACGACGTCCAAATGCAAGATAGGTAGAAGAAATCAACCATTTTTCAGGAGCTACATGGATGAGGATAGAAAAGGGGGAGGCCTTCATCCAGCTGTGGATAGAAAACGGCTGAATATGATGATAGGGAATAGTAAAAGCTTTGCGTATCATTGCCTGCCTTAATGCGTCAGTAGTAACGGAAATGTGTTTTAATGTATTGTTTCTCTTCATATAAGTGTACAGAATAGAACTAACGAAGTTCAATTTCGCTTTACTCTGAACAACTTCACTAACATTTTATTATTTTACTTTTAGTTTACTTGCTGTTTTACGCACACAACTATGTTTCGTTAGCTTTGATAGAATGCAATCATGAGTTATTGAAAATGATGTAGAAAATAATTTAGAGAGACCTTGTAACAATCCATAGAATTGTGCTCTGTCTCATCTTCTAGTCACTGTTCCAATTATTTACCATTCTCCGTGCTCCAGGTAAGTTCCAAAGGAAGACCAAACATACATGGATATTGTGTTTAACTAAAACTTACAAGGGAACTCTTTTTGGTGTTCAGTGAGTTTTGACTTCGGACATGATTTTGGACCTTATTTGAAGCATATAGATAGCGAAAATAACAAGTATACAACTCTGTCATATATTTGTGTCCCGAATAAGTCGAGTCGTGAAATTTGAGCGATTTTAAAGCAGTAAAATCAACCTTGAAGGTGAAACTTCATATTAACTAAATGAGTTATCAGATGCATTTCCGTAGATACTTTTACGTGTAGAACACAAATCACCATGAAAATGTTCGCAAATTGAATGTTTTTACACAAACTCCAGTTTATGATCGAAAATGAACAAAATTCCATAGAAAGTAATTCCGTAAAGGAACAACAATACAACTGTGGGAAAGGGAAATGGGGGCCAGGGGATTAAATAAATCATTAAAAAATAATGGTTTCTAATACCATATGGGGGACCTAGGGCACTGGCAATCGCTAAACCACTGATCGACTACACGGTTATTTAATGGAGACATTTTAAATAATACTGAAGACATGTTTATTTTCAATTTGAATTTTTACTTTCGTACCTACATTTTTCATCCCCTCTCCTCTTGCAGTCTTGCTTCTCCTGCGCTCTCTTCGTTTACGTACATTTTCAATGCTCCTTAAAAACATACAAACATTATCATAACTATATTACAAATTAAAATTAATAATTAGAACAGTAAACATTTTTCAAAATACTTACCAAGACAAATTCTCGTCTGTCATGTCACATCTTATATTTGTTTGAAACATCTTATTTAACATACACGCTTACTACTAATTTTTTGAAAGTTAAATATTTTAAATAACTGTGGTAAGCACGAGAAAACGCAACTGATCTGATTATTTTTATAAATAGTCGAAATTGAACTTTAAAATGAAACAGTTAAATAATAATACTAATTATAGTGAATTAACAAGTTCTAAAAATGAAAATATGCATAATGAATTGTTTTTAATCTAAACAGATTTCACTTTCTTTGATTTTTCATTAAATAGTGATTCAATGAATTTGTTCTCCATCATTTCACGTTTTCGTCTTTTATTTAAAGATAGATGTAAACAAATCAAGTCCGTTATTATTTAGGTTTTTAAAGTTCAACAAACGAATTCTAATTTTACTTATAATGACAACATATTTATTACAAACTTTATAATTGTAATATTCCATTTTTAAAGAACTAACTTTAAGAATGTAACGGAGACCCAGGCCTTGCCAAGGTCGTCAAATTGCGAAACCGCTGGGCATCGGAACGATTTTGCTACGCATCTACATGAGGTGCACTCGCTTTTTTGCTATGTTCGCGCAGCGCTTCGCTTCTTTCTTAAAAACTGTGTAGTCGATCAGTGGTTTAGGGATTGCCAGCGCCCTAGATCCCCCAAAAGGTATTAGAAACCATTTTTTAAAAATGTATTTATAATCCTCTGCCCCCCCCCCCCTTCCAACAATTGTATTGTTGTTCCTTTACGGCATTACTTTCTATGGAATTTTGTTCATTTTCGATCATAAACTGGAGTTTGTATAAAAAAACATTCAATTTGCGAACATTTTCATGGTGAAATTTGTGTTCTACACGTAAAAGTACCTACGGAAATGCATCTGATAAATCATTTAGTTAATATAAAGTTTCATCTTAAAGGTTGATTTTACTGCTTAAAAGTCGCTCACATTACACTCAACTTATTCGGACACAAATGTATGACAAAGTGCAAGTCTATGCGTGTTATATTCGCTATCTATATGCTTCAAATAAAGTCCAAAAACATGACTGAAGTCAAAACTCGCTGAACACCAAAAATGGTTCGCTTGTTAGTGTTGTTTTGTTCGTCTAAGAAGCACTCATGTCCACAAACCCAGACAATTGACGATATTGAGACTAGTCATGTCTCAAGCGAGCTCTGGCAGAAGAGTGATAGAAAGTATAATTACTTACAAATTTGAATTTGAATTTATTTAAGCCTAACAGGCATCTATGGCCTAAGGCTTGGGACAACAATGAGAAAGTTAGCGGCCAGAGCATTGAGTTAAGGTACCATCCCAGTATTCGCCTGGTGGGACTGAGGAAAACTCTAGAAAACCTCAATCAGGATGGCCGGTTGCGAGATTGCATCTACGGGCCTTCCGAATGCGGCGCCAGCGCGCTACCAACTCACCTACGGCCACTCAGTAAAATTACTTACGAGTTTGTGGACCAATACTTTTCTGTTGAATAAATATCAAAGTAATCCTGCTGAATTTGAAGCATTTCTGTGCTCAATACAAGTCCACACGCTTGTTACCTCTAGCTTACTCTAAAGTGACTTTTGCGTTGCATTTAAAACCATAGCCCACATCTAGTAATATTCCTCCCGACTTTATCTACAAGTGACAAACAATTACCAAGTGTACTGCAAAAACTGTTGTTTTATTCAGACTAAATTCTCCGTAGCATAACACATAAAACAGAACTCAGTTTCCAGTAACACATATCAACAGACATTTTATAAAATCGACTAGTAGCTTAGAACACAAAGACTTGGTTACACAAATCAGTACTAACTGCGAACTGATCATAATCCACCTTTATCAGAATCAATAGATCATAACACGACAAACCTAACATCAGAAAAGCCAGGACATCAGTCTTTGTGCCCTTTATCCAAATTATCCTTAAGGGGAATGTAAAGCCAAGATCGCCGACAAGAGATGTCAGAACTATCTCCGTATATGTCTAATGTATTTTTATCGTTCCACGAAATTTCAATGTTGTTCCTACAAACTCAGTCCTAGAGAGTTCAGACTTTCAGGGAAGAAAGTCCATAAGTAATTCAAGAGCTCTCTCTATCCGTGCCGATTTTTCATTTTCTTTCTTGTTTATTGTTGAAAGAGCTTCATTGTTATAGGCATAACAACAATGAAACGATTTCAACAATGAACAAGATAGAAAATGAAAAATCGCCACGGATAGAGAGAGCTGTTGAATTACTTATTAACTTTCTTCCCTGAAAGTCTGAACTGTCTAGGATTGAATTTGTAGGAGCAGCATTGAAACTTCGTGCACCGATAAAAATACATTAGACATATACACTACAGAGATAGTGCTGCCATCTCTTGTCGGAGATCTTGGCTTTACATGGCCCTTAACAGAAACTTTTTCCTTCTATTGTAAGTTTAGAGTACAGTGTTATGCTACAGTATGCTACAATAACAGCGGCATGATTCTCATATCCACTCACACGGTTGCATAACTGGGAACACCTTCACTCCAGCGGTATTTTTACAGAAACCAAAGAAATTCAAGTGAAAGATATATGATTTCCCCTTCCTTTCCACGTTTTAAAAATATTCAAATAGTACGTGTGCAAGACTCTTGCAGGCTGGTCTTGGTCTTGCCTTGCACGAGTCTTGCAGGTATGGTCTTGGTCTTGGTCTTGGATCGGTATCCCTGGTCTTGGTCTTGGTGTTGCATGTAAAACCAAGACCAAAACTGCAAGACAAAGACTCTTGTGCTCATCACTAACTACGAATACTGAAAAGTTAAAAAAAGAAACTCAAATTTTAAACAGGTTACATAATTACAATAATTTGGCATTATTGACCTATACATATAGATATTCTCTTGCACAAGAGCACTCATCCATTCACACTAGACACTCATACATACAAAATTTTAGAAATACACTGGAATATATCTATTATATTTCTCTTTTTTATTACACTGTAATTAAATTTATGAATGGGGAAATGTTTTCACCTCATAACAACGTTCTATACAAACTTTTGAGTTTCCAAGATGAAACCTGAGGTTTGTGTTGAGTGGTATTCGAACTATTCTGTTTATTCAATGGACTCCCACTGGATTTAAACACGAAACTATGCGCACAGGGAGCAAGCTTGCCAACCATTCAGACAACCGTAATTTCCCGTAAACTTTGTTGTTAGACCTAATGTTCGCTACATTACAACAAAAAGTGTAATTCCTCCCATGTTCATGGTTGAGTGGAAGTAAAAGTTACAATT
The DNA here is from genome assembly GCA_022664845.1 of Lepisma saccharinum. Lineage (NCBI taxonomy): Eukaryota > Metazoa > Arthropoda > Insecta > Zygentoma > Lepismatidae > Lepisma > Lepisma saccharinum. The sequence goes on along the minus strand of JAGDQP010002333.1, from coordinate 39,545 downwards.
CCTCCCTGTTATACAAGTAGAATAATCATAAATTCCAATAGCGATACTTAGTTAGGACTGAAAGGAAACTAAAATTAAACGAAACTTTCAATGTACGAAAAGTCGCTATAAAGGAAATTTGCCCATACATACAAATCGCGTTTCTGAAAAGTTTTAATTTTCTCTTCGCATTACTCAGAATTTTTCAGCTTTCACATGTTTGAAATGCCATATTAGCTGGTTTTCTTATTAGCAGGATATAGAGGAGACCGGGGCTGGTTGACACATTTTTTTTGTTTTTCTTTCGTAACTCCCGATTACCTTACTTCTAGTTTCATGAGTCCGTCTTCGTAATCCATCTTTGTTTTGAGCTTCTATAAATAGTCTAACCTGGCGTGGAGCCATTTTGGATTTTTAACTTGTTTACTTTTATCTTCTGTAGTTCTTCGTATCTTTTCTAGTTTGCACTAAGAATGAAAGAGGCTTTCTTTGAAGTACTTATAGAAAATACGTAGTAATTCAAAACTAAGAGTTATGCGTTTCTCCAATCGTCAATGACGCACGTGATACTTGTTAACATATACGCCTTATATCAGCGATCATATCACTCCAGAAATAAAATCAATACCTACATAAGAAGTTAGTAAATTGTAAACGTATTCATAATAACACCAATCAGTCGAGGAATTCTACCTTAATGCATTTGTCATCTTTAAATAGTCAGCATGAATACACAGTGAATAACAATCAATGGCATTGAAACTAACGATATACAGAATACAACGCAGAAAAATGTCCATTCACACATGGAAATTTCTGAAGAGACAACATAATAATTCTTAAGAGAGTACCTGTACGAAAATACTAACTTAAATGTCAATAAACTAATTCAAAATAGATGATTTCAGAAGTAGTGGAAAAATAATTACAATTCACGTATGAATGACCCAACACTGAATGAGAAGTGTCCCACTTTTAGCATATTATGAAACTAAAAGGTGTCATTCCGAAGATGTATGCGGACAAGGAAACGAGCATATGATTTCACAGAGAAAAGGAATACTAAAGTGATGTAATTGCTACGCCGAGACATTCAAATGTGCGTGTTTCATTTAAATAAGTCCTGCAGTAATAACAGACAAGTGCGTTTTCTTAGGCTCAAGGACGTAACAGAAGAAATGCTCTTTTCCTTTAAGGGCAACCAAAGGCCATTTTCATATGGATTTTCCTTCTCTTTTGGCTGTCCGTCCAATAGAAAAGGCGATTGATTTTGGCAAGTTCAAGCCAGCGGCGTTTTCCCATGCGTGTTGGCAGGCCAGGCAGCCTGGAGGGTTGAATGCGTGGCTCAGGTCTTGGGAAACAGATAGAGGACATAAATGCGCCATTGAGGAAGGTTTCTTTAGAAGTACATTTCACAGATGGCATTTCTTTAGGTGTAAAGAGAATAGCTGAAAGAGAAGAGAAGAGCCTATTCAATAAAAGACTATATTCAAAGAAAAAACAACGATTATCATTTGGAGATTCAAGTAATAATTTTCTTTTTCATTTAATGTATTCTTTTACATTATTTTGGATATTTTTTAATTAAGAATTCCATATCTAAATGTCCAAGGTTACTTCGTTCTCAGTGAAACAGATTACTCATGATATGAATTGTCTGTCCATCATGCACTCCGAAGGACTAGTATAAAATCCTCAGTAAACATGACCGACTAAACTCTTCAAAATACGGCCATCTAAATACATCCTAATGGAGTGATGTGCAAGACTGTACTTTGGATCATATTTTAAAAGATAATTTTTATCCCAATCGGCTTCGACCAGCGTTTCTCAACCCTTTTTACCCAGCGACCCCTTTTACCATGCTTTCTAGCCGGCGCCACACAATTATTTTATTTTGTGTAATATTTGCTTTTCATTTCAAAACATGACAGTTTATTTCCTGTATTTTATAATAAATATCCTAATTATGTTATCCAACAACTATTGAACAAATTACATTACCTTAAGTAATGATAAAAACAGCAAGCAAAATAAAATATTTTCTTTGAAATTTATTAGTTTTTCACCTCCCTCGCGACCCCCAGGTTGACAAATCCGGGCTTAGCAAACAAGATAATACTAACCTTATGATATTCGCAATTAAGCTGTCCTTAGAAAAAGAATAAGAAGTGAAGCTTAAGATGATTTATCTGTTTTGTCTAGCCGTAATGTCTGTCTTCCATCCATTAACTTCTAAATATAATGATATTTCATGAGAGCATAGATTTTGAAATTTCTTTGATCCAAGAAAAGATAAGCACCTAGGCCCCGCGTTCTAGAGGCTACGTCGGAAACTACGGATTGGCACTCGGCAGACATTCAAGTTCGAGGGCTGGCAGTAATCTTCATTCAAAATTTCAATCGGTTTTCTCAGTTTTACCCTAGACAAAAGGCCGCAACTGTTAACTCTCCCTTTCTTATTCAACGGAAACTGTGAAGTATTGACGAGATTGCCTGAAGCCTTGAGGTGCTGTAAATGAAATAAAGTAAAGCTTGAACATTTTTTAGAAACTATAGTTTAGAAATGCCTATAAATTAGCAATAATTTTAAAGTTTTGACTCCATAATTTTATTTCATGAAATTCACAGTAACGCATACGTACGATTTCCTCTAAATGAAAAAAATCAATTTAGTAGGACAATAATAACTAGAAAAAGTAGAGCTATTTATATTACGAGATTTCTCGAACTGTAATCATCTACATGGGAAATTTTCAAAATAATTCATATGCAGTAACTATTGATAGTTCCTATCCATTTGGAAATCTCAATTTTATTTCAATATTTTACAGCCAGAAAGATGGGAGAAGCAGAAATTTGATCCTAAGAAAAGTAGAGGGTCTACCTAAATCAGTGAAAGAACAATAATTGAGCAACTACATGAAGGTGCTGTTAATAGGAACATCGTATTTTCATCGAATTCGAACACCACTTTAGGAGACTACATTAAATAATACTCACGGAAGTATTCCCACGTTACTTGTTTCTTACCTGAAAGTACAAGAAAAATATAACGTTAGAAGAATCATCAACGTCACATTTTTATACACATAAACTTTTGCAAGCACTTATAATGATTTAATCCGTGTACTTTTATATGGGAGAGTAAACACAAGAGTCAACATAAGAATATAAGACAGTAAATTTGGACTACATAAACATGCAAAATCACTTCTTATACTTAATCAATCATCAGATAGGCTGAAGCGGAAGTACACACGAAATACAAAGGGGTTTTGGAATCTTGTTGACAATGATATGTGCACATAGGTAAAGAGATATACTAAACCTTTGCGTTAATTTATGATACATAAACTTTATCCCTTCCCATAATTCCCGATCTTGCGCTTTTCTTTTGGTCTTAGTGTGCAATTTATCTTCCTTAATGTTTCCATTCAAAGAAAGTTGAAGATATTTCCATCAATTCATTGAAGTCATTATCCGTACGACTACCATCATAATTTTTCTTTCCATAATATTTCAAAGAATTTCTAGCCTAACCCTGCCGTAATTTAGAAAAAATAAACTAGTGATCGATTCGCATTACGTAAGGTGTGAATTTAAGTTTAAGCTCGACTGTTTTGTATTAGGGAGCGTTCCATCTCTCTTTCGTTGAAACCTGAACCAGTAATATTTCATTAACTGTATTCTGCATATTTAAGGTGAACAACGAACATGGCAATAAAAGATGGACAAATTCAAACCTTTTATTATACGTTCACGTTGTACCTTTTTGTAATTAAACTTCTCTGATGTTTCTTGACCGAAGATCAACTATTTTCGTTCAGTGGTAGGTGTTTTGCTGAATAAAGTTTGTAAGGTTTGGAATTCGCGAAAAGTTATTTCCTTTCAATGGTAACGTACTTGAAAATAATCACACATTACGTAAGAACGGCTGGGCCTATTCCCTCCAAATTTGGTATTCTGATAAAGTAGACAACCCTCCATATTTTAGCCACACCAGAAATTATCACCGTTTCTATTGTACGTGACAGTCGAATTCGGAAATCAAACCAAACTCAAATGAAAGCGCATCTCAGGAAACCTAAGTGTGCCAAATTATATCGCGAATTCGAAGTGGTTCTAGAGATCTGAAGTCACAATTGTACCTAACGAACCTATAGTTTAAACCAAGAAAGCTGATTTAAACTGTCTTGTAATTAACTATAGTTTAAACGTGATTCAGTCTTTACAAAGCTCATAACTCGGAAAGTATTTGACGTAGACCTTTCAAACGTAAAGTGAGGTAGGAGAAATGTAAATGCTGAACTGATTATGATACTTAGGTAACAATTGGATCCCAGGAAATATCTCTACAAGGGTCAACTTTCAAAAATTGAATGAAATCTGTAATGAATATTTTTATGTTGACTCCTGTTATTTCCTGAATATCACTGTTTACTAAGTATCATAATCAATTCAGCATTTACACGTCTCCAACCTCAATTATTTGAAAGGCCTACATCAAATACTTTCCTAATTCTGAGGCTTGTAAGGAATTATGTTTAAAATATAGTTTCGTTAGGTACATTTGTGACCTCATATCTCTAAAACGACTTAGAACTCGGGACTAAGATTTGACACACTTAGGTTTCATGTGATGCGCTTTTATTTGAGTTTGGTTTGATTTCCGAACTCGACTATCACAAACGGAAGGTTCCCTTGTCAGACCCCTAGTTGTTCTGTTTAGAATTTCTCACTTCATGGGGCATTTTTTTGTCACTGATGTAAAGTTAATAAAACTGCACACATGTGAGTGGTTCGAAGTTTACTGAATTAGCCAGATATTTTTCACTTACTCAACAGATATAGAATTTCGTTCTTTGTCTCTCTTAAAATCCTTTCAATATTATCACGGATACGAAATAACATATTTTCAGAAACTCACTGCATGTGTCAGTGTTCCTCTCTCTAAAATATTTAACACTTTTTACATGTGACAATGCGCTTGAAATTCTTAATTAGTCTTGATTATCATCGTCATCATATTCAGCCGTTTTCTATCCACTGCTGGATGAAGGGCTCCCCCTTTTCTTTCCACATATCTCGGTCTGCTGCTATCCTCATCCATGTAGCTCCTTTAAAAAAGCTTGATTTCTTCTAGCCATTTTGCATTTGGACGTCGTATCGGTCGTTTCTTTTCTCTAGGAATCTAATGTAGTACATTTGTCGTCCATCTTCCATCTGTTCGCCTAACTATGTGACCTGCCCACCTCCACTTCATCATCTTCTTCGCAGTCTTAATTAGTCTTGATATCAGCCAAGAAAATTTTCAGGTTTGAAAACTGATCAAGGAATCTTCAATCTCCACACCTCATCTTATTAAAAATTCAACTAATGTCTCCACTTCTTACCAAGTCAGTTTATTCTTAAATTCTTTCCATTGAAATATTTTAAAGTCTCCCAAAGTATTCGTCCATTTTCTCAAACAATGTAGGCAATTGTCATACACATTTCATAGCAGGCCATTCAGCATCTTCTGAGGGGTTTCTTAAAATTTTGTTCACTTTGACTTGAAAAAACTTACCCTGTTTCCTTTCCTCGAGAACGTTCCTTACATTAGTCATGGTCCATTCTAAGTATTTTACGTTGGAAGATGATCATCAATAAATGCAAGGACCACGAATAGCATTCAGTTAAACGATTCTCGAGAAATAGTTTTATTGTAACAGGCGAGTTTGGCAACCTGTTAATTGCAGGGGAAAATTATAAGACTTCTTGTTTTCGAACGATAAAGAAATTGCTTGTAGTCAGTTTTAACAAAAGAATAAATTTTCTGTTCATACACTGCAAAAATAGCTGTTAATTCAACACAATGCCGTATCCCAGCGTGTCTGCCAGTTTTGTGTGTTAAATCAACACAACATACGATGCTGATTTCGGTACTGTGAGAAAAAAAGTTACGGCTGCAATGAGATTTGAACATGGGTTGTTCAGTTAGAAGTCGAGCATCTTACCGAATTAGCTAAATTGTCAGACAGAAAAGGTCCTAGATCCAACGATATTTAGTGAACAACATTTGAAATAAACGACTACACTATCGATTTAAACAGTGTAGAGGATCAAATATATGTTACTGAACCCCCAAAACAAACTAAGTTACTTGCACGACTTATCCCATGATTTAATCACTTCCTATTTGTCAATTGAGAACCAGAATTTCCATTCATTGAGAATATTCTATTTCTATGTAGGCAGCAAGATAGCGACAGTCAAACACTTGAGCAGCATCACTGCTTTCGTATCGTAATATGTCAAATGCTGCGCTTGCTTTCATAGAAATGAAACATACTCCCAGTAAATGGGGATTGTGATCCCTAATTGACCAATGGAAAAGTGATTAAATCATGGCAATTCGTGAGATTAACTTTGTTTGTGTTTGGGGTTCAGCAACATTTGTTTTATCCTCTATATTGTTTCAATCTAGTACTATTTCCGTCTGACGAGTTAGCGAAGTCGGTAAGACGCTGCACTTCTAACTAAGCAACGCATGTTCAAATCTAGTTGCAGCCGTATTTTTTTTCTCCCAGTACCCAAATCAACACCGTGTGTTGTGTTGTTTTAACACACAAAAGTGGTAGTCACGCTGGGCCTATATAATGTTAGTGGTTGTGCTGGAAGAAATTTATTAAGTTAGAGATCGCCAACAAGTTGTATGGTATCCATGGTAACGGTATTTTAAGAAAAACATACTTTCACGTATTACGCAGGAACAACTGGATCTATTCAATACAAAATTAGTACTCTGATAAAAAAGTACAACACTCCATGTTTTAGTTGCATTAGAAATGTCAGCTTATCACCGTCTCCATGTTAACGAGACTCAATTATTAAAATTTAAATTCGCGCCTCATGTGGAAACGGTTCAAAATATTCCAGCATAACGAAGGAACAGTGGAATCGATTCTGCCTAGATTTGACCCAGCCCTCTTAATTTTAAGCTTTAACCGTATTATATCCATTTGATATTTCCATCGTAACGAGACTCAATTATTAAATAGAAATTTGAGCATGGCATAGGAACAATTGAGCGGAATACAACGAAACTGAGCCGACTAATGCATAGGAATTCCACCGTAGAAGCTTAAAACATTTACGTTACCATGGTAAAGAGACTCAAGTTTTTAAAACATTGCTTTAATGTCAAGCACTCGGTCAGCTCAAGTTTATAGTCATCGCAAAAAATGAATACGTCCTAGTAAAAAAAAAAAAAAAAATATGACAGGAAATGAAAAGCACATAACAATGCTCCCTTTTCACTCGATAATGAAACGAAACAAGACTAGAATGCTCACCAATCCTCACGTCATATGGTTGTCCATGATAACTGAATAAAGGTAAACTGAGAAGGACCTTGCACATCTAGATCAAATAGGTTCAATTTTGTAGACCCATGGAATTTTATGAGGGAAGAGGGTATGACTCCCCCTTTTGTTCTTAAGTGTCGCCTCATTGGTTACTAAACAATGACAAATTACTAAGGATACGATAATTGATGATTTACTCTAAGAAAAGGAACTTGAATTTTGCTTTAGTTTACTTTATTAGATACTTCGCACTAAAGAAAATATGGAAGTAGTATAGATACATAATTTGTAGCAATAACTTGTACGCAATAAACAAAACAAAGTCAACATTTAGCGTTTATTATTATACTTATCGAAACATGAACGAAGCTACAGTATATTAGTATTGCCAAGCAGCTGATATTTCACCGCAACGGCCAGACATTCTAAAAACGTTGTGATTCACTCCGGTGACCGACACAGATTCATTAGCGCCAAGAAAATATGTCAACTATGGTCAGCATTTTATTCGATTCAGAAGGCAAGGGAAATTTATTGCCACCTAACGTACAGCAGGGAAATTTGTATTCGTAAATATGGTTGTTGACAACTTGCATGTTACAGATTCTTCGGATTCCAAAGTGACATAACGGATTCTTGATTGAAAGATAGATTTTACTTATATTACAAGCTAGGTTGAAAAAAGACAAAATTTTATGGATTTAGTGGGCAAGTAATTTTCTGAAAGCAGTTCACTCTGGTTCAAACTATAAATTTAAAATATAACTTTCTACCTCAAAAATCAAAATATAATTGTTTTGTCAGGATTTTCAGATCTTTAAAACTTATGTTGTTTCTAGATGAAAGCACTCTATAGTTCCTGAAATACAATATACGTATCTCTAATTTATGTCCCTTTACCTTGAATAAATAGAAAAGAAGTGGCAGTAACAAACAATTTGTAACATTGAATAGTTTAGACTATTTTTTTCATGACCTATTCATGTTTCCACCAAAATAACTCGATTCTAGAAATATATTTATTAATATCATTTTATAAATTAAAAAAACGTTTTTATTTTGTTTAATATGACATGGTTCAGTATTTTCAAATGTTGAATGCCCACCCACGCCACAGAAACAGAGACCGGGTATACTTGTGCTACATGCTATTACGAACGGGGTTATTCCTAATATTATTTCCCATAGTTGACAACCTTAATCTACACAATCAGATTCAGGGGTGTGGGCGCAATCCCCCAATATAACAAGTTTAGTTCCCCCCACGCAAAGGAAAAAATGTAAACCTTAACGAAACATATTCAATAAGCTCGTAAAAATACATTTCTGGCAGAATATCAGTTACAGTAATTTTTGCTGTTTATTCTACAAAGTAACAAAAAATGCTCGTGACGTATTTGATAATAAGAAACAGAAAGATATACATAAAATTTCACCCTGTTAGTTCTCAACATAATCCTCATCGGCATCCAGAACCTTTTGCAAATGTTTCTATAGCTGTGCAATACCCTGGCAAAAAAACGAGAGTGCCTGCCTCATCGGCGAAGTACTATCCACGAAAATGGTTCCAGAGATTTAAAGAGGTGATAATCTGTTGGTTCAAAGTCCGAGGAGTATGGTGGATAGCACAGTGTTTTCCAGCCAAGCCGCTGTATGATATTCCTGGCCAGCCGCGCCACATGCGTCCTGGCACTCTCGGCAAGGAACATCACACCCTTGCTGGCTTCTTCTTCTGCAGTGCCTATTGCACACGTTCCAACTGCTACGAGTACAGGTTCGCAGTTATGGTTTGGCCCGGAGTAAAGCCCCTCGTACACGATTCAATAAACATTGAATCAAATTCTTGAACAAGAAGTTGGATGAGTGCGTACACGATCCAACTGGTATAATCAAAGAGTTGTATCCAAGTAGTGTTGAAAGTGCTTGGATGGTGCTCGTACACGATTCAATAAGTTAAGCGGAAGTGTGATAGAGCCAAAAGCAAGTGAGTCGATTTGCACTTTCTGCGTTGAAAGCAGGAACATGAAGTGAATGTTAAACATGATATGCGTCGCTTTTAATAAAATAATAACCTGATTAACGGCTGCGATTCCGTAGTTGGTGATGCCTCGAACATCCACTTTTTATTGCTTTATTTAAAACTCTTTTCAATCCTTATAAATTTCTATTTATTCCCGGTTACACGCACTTCTATAAACATCTAACGACAACTAACAATCCAAAGTGAAAATGCATATTTTATTATTATTTCGTTACATACGCACTCCAGTTGATCAAGATAGCGCCATGTGGAGGCATACTAATCGTGACACTTCGTGTCGGAATACATTTATTTGCGTTCATTACTACATGCAGATTGTAGGGATGCGGCGGTATATTAATAGCATTGCGTCGTATTATGAATGACACGTTATTTGCTACAAAAATCATGGCCACAATGCTGAATAAGCAAAGGCGGGTTAAAGAAGGTTAGATTTTTTATTATATGCGATGCATGGTTTAATGCTCGCTCACCAACGTGGAAGCAGCCAAGTAGTTCCAAGTACTTTTCGCTATTCATGTACGGTTTAATGTGCTCGCTCACCAACGTGCAAGCAGCCAAGTAGTTCCAAGTACTTTTCGCTATTTCATACACAAATTAATGTGCTCACTCACCAACGTGCAAGCAGCCAAGTAGTTCCAAGTACTATTCGCTATTTCATACACAAATTAATTTGCTCGCTCACCAACGTGGACGCAGCCAAATAGTTTCAAGTACTTTTCGCTATTTTATACACAAATTAATGTGTTCGCTCACCAGCGTGGAAGCAGCCAAGTAGTTTCAAGTACTATTCGCTATTTCATACACAAATTAATTTGCTCGCTCACCAACGTGGAAGCAGCCAAGTAGTTTCAAGTACTATTCGCTATTTCATACACAAATTAATTTGCTCGCTCACCAACGTGGAAGCAGCCAAGTAGTTCCAAGTACTTTTCGCTATTTCATGCACGGTTTAATGTGCTCGCTCACCAGCGTGGAAGCAGCAAAGTAGTTTCAAGTACTATTCGCTATTTCATACACAAATTAATTTGCTCGCTCACCAACGTGGAAGCAGCCAAGTAGTTTCAAGTACTATTCGCTATTTCATGCACGGTTTAATGTGCTCGCTCACCAACGTGGAAGCAGCCAAGTAGTTTCAAGTACTATTCGCTATTTCATACACAAATTAATTTGCTCGCTCACCAACGTGGAAGCAGCCAAGTAGTTCCAAGTACTTTTCGCTATTTCATACACAAATTAATGTGCTCGCTCACTAACGTGAAAGCATCCAAGTAGTTCCAAGTACTTTTCGCTATTTCATGCACGGTTTAATGTGCTCGCTCACCAACGTGGAAGCAGCCAAGAAGTTCCAAGTACTTTTCGCTTTTTCACTCTAATTTAATACTTCCATGACTCGAAACTTTGTTCTATTGTAAGTTACAGCCCTTCCACACACGTTGGAAAAGATTACATTTTTTCATGCCCTAAAGTAAAGTGTACCCAGATACTTCTATGTTTAGCAGCTTTGAACATCCTACATACAGTAAATAAAAACTCGACCTTTCCACATAAATTATGAGCAACTCAGTGGTACTTTAAATATTAATATCCTACTGCTTCTAAATACAATACGAACTTTATTAGGAATTATAGTAAACCGTCTGTATCAATTTCTATTGCAATAGTGATTGTACAAAAACTACAGAAGAAACATCAGGTACACTTTACCTCAGCAAGATGCGATGGAATTTCTTGTAGCGATACTTTATTTATTTTATTTTGATTTTCTGATAATATCTTTATTTCGCATCATAAAAACAAGGCTTTAAAAATTCCCTGCTCCATGTTAACATCTTAATTTTTAGCATTCCGGAAGCACTGTTATCACGTGTTCAAGTCACCAGCGATGTGATTGGTAGATCAGTGCGTTGAATTCAATAAAAATAGGACAGGTTCTAAATAGGACGAATTGGATGAGAAGACTTGAATTCAAGAGATTTCCTGTGTGGAGTCTCTGACTCGTGACGTCATTTTCATCCAATTGCTTGTTCAACGCTCTTGTTCAAGCTTTATTGAATCGTGTACGAGGGGCTTAAGCAGCTCGTAGTGCACACACTACTTGGTGACTAGTCCACCAGATAGATAGCATGATCTTGCGTGGGTGTAGAGGTGATATTGTGGTGTGAGGTAGAGGGTTCCGCGGTGACAACAAGTGTCTGGCACGCTTGAGAGTCTCATCCAGGATCCACTATCTGTCACTGGTGAGCACTCGATCGAGTATGGGTGTGTTGCGGTACCGAGAAAGCAACGGCAAACAGGCTGTCATTTATTGCTCCATTTTGGCTTCGATATTTGTGGGTGTTCCCATTTGCTCAACTCGTACGCATTTCCTATGCAGTGCATGAGCGCAGGTGAAGTCTATTTCATCAGAAACTTGTCAAAGTAACTCGCTTCGTTGGGCCAATGTACATTATTATGTCGGCAACATTGTTTTATGGTGGTCTGGATTTCCAATCATGGCCCAACCACAAAAATACCAGATATACCAATTGTTGGCCAAATGTGGAAAGAGTAACGAAAGGCCAATGTGACAAATAAATTCTGCACTCTTGTTAACATTTTGGGGGGAAATACAGTGTAAGGTCAACCATAAATAATATTTTAAAACATACTTTTGCCTAATGATTGTTTCTATTACCAAAAACCAACCCACAGGTTGTGTAATTTTGCTTCCATGCAATGAGGGAAATATAAAATGGCGTCTGGACACTGATTATCTGATTTCGGTTCTAAATTCGCAGCAAAAAGGAGGCTTTCATTACAACATTCGCGGGAGTGCCAGTACTATAGATGCCATTACAGAAAATGTTTTGTAAAAAAAGCCTCATTCTATATTTGTTATTTTGTATGTCTATAACACGTGTTACACAATAGTTACAAGTATAAAACTTTCCTCCTGTCTGTTATCACATTCCATGTCTGAGTATACGACGTATCACTCTTCACGGAAGCCTGCATAGCTGAGTGGATAAGACGACGGATAACAAACAAATCACAAGATTGTTGGTTCGAATACGTCCGAAGACAAGTGGATAATTTTCAACTATAAATGAAGACGAGAGAGTAAACTGCGTAATGGAATAAAGATCAAGATCAAGTTTTTTATTTCTTTAATTCCGGTTACTAAAACAGTAAATTTCTATATAGTTGACCTTACGTTTGGGATCGCTTTGAAGGCCTACGTTATAGTAAACGACCAAATAGTACGTAAGCCGAATCGTATTGAAAAACGTTAATCTAACGTTAAAACATACAATCACAGTTTCTTTAGGCCAACATAAATTTGCTACTTGGGTGTAAGCGTTCGGCAAGCTCACCACTTTCTTGGCTGCTGTCCTGCTCTATGGTCGCCTTCCTGGCCTGTGGGCGCCCACTGCGGAGTTAAACAACAGGGACAAATCTCCTGACCTGAATTTCTGGAACCAATGCCTGGTGGTGCGTATGAAGTCATGAAGTACCTTATATCATGAAGCAGAAAACCCCGAATGATCTGCTTGGGCATCTCCATTTGTCTTCGCCACTACTTGCGCTATGACTCTTGTTAGTACAGCAAGCGTCTGTCTTGGTCACGGTCAATCCTTCCACTCCCACCCACCTGCTTTTCAGCACCTGAGGCACTTATTTCAGTACCAGTGATAACCTCTTCCCATGCGACGCCAAAACCGGCAATAACGTTTTTGGTTACCTTGTAATTTTATTTTAAATTATGCGTAATTTAAACAGTATTAATGAACTAATGGTTTGAAAAGTAATTTGATGACATAAACAACCTTGTAATGTCAGTAACTTTCATAGATCTGCAAAATAGTCCAAATACTCTAACGCAGACCATCAATAAGATTATATCAAAACCTGCCATGAAATTTTGCTAAGGACAATCTATTTTCTATAGACAGGTGTGTGTATGTATATATATATATATATATATATGCCCATATTAACTGCAAGGTACCGAAATAGGGCTGGAATATTGGTCGAAGTGTACAAAAGTGTTTATTTTTATGATTCATTCAACAGGAGTCACTTCTGCTTCACTTTCATCCTGGAATAAAACAGTTCCGAACTGTAGCATCACTTCCCAAACTACAGTTCTCCTCGCCAGGGATTTATTTAGGGGGGTCTCAAGTCCCAGAAATTAAGATTTTTATGGGTAAAATCCATATAATTTTACCAAAATAAATGCGTTTCAGGAGAGGGGAGCAGACTCCCCCTAAATACGTCCTGGCAAGTAGAACTACGGTGTGAGAGGTGACGTTACAACTCGGCAATGTTTCATTCCAGTGCAAAAGTGAAGCAGAAGTGGCTTATGTTGATTGAATCACAAAAAACAAAACAGAAAAAAAAACACTTTGTACATTTCGACTAATATTCTAGACTCTATCTCGATACCTTGTAGTTAATGTAGCCAGCTATTGTTTATATACTACCTCTCTATAGGATGTAGATTCTCCTAGCAAAATTTCAGTGTAGGTTTCGAAATGATTTCATTGACGGTCTCCTTGTAAATAATATGAACCATTAAACGAGAAAGGAAACCCTATGCAGAATTCTGGCTAGTTAACAGCACCTTAATAATAATAATAATAATAATAAAACTTTGATTTTATGACAAACAGTTTGAAAGCAAATACTTTCTCATGAAACATATTCAGTATAATAAACATGTGTTGGAATGAAACCTTCAACTAATGTAGTCCTGAATAATATGTTTTATATTATTATTCACGTCACTGGGCGCTTTGTCTTTGTGGAAATTTTCGGTAAGGTTTCCTCTGTAGTCACCTGGCTATAAAACTGGATTCACGTTCGTTACGCCTATTCGTGAGTTTGTTCCCGCTGAAAACTCAAGGAGAACGTATTTTTACATGTGTGTTTCTATGACGGGCTCAAATGATAATGGGCCGAGACCGAGGGTTCATAAATCAACCTTCACTTTTTCAAACTCGATAAAATATAAAAGTCAAAGACTACCAAACTTTAGCGCGATTGGGACTCAAATTTGGAATCACGTGCAACTAAGGGAAGCGCTCTAAGCATGCTGCTACAAGAGAGCTTTACACACTAACATACACAGTGTATATTACTTATTAAGATTTTTTAAAAAAATACGTTTGAACACTGCTGTCATATGCTGCTTTGCGCTCCTTCCTTTATAGCCGTATATACTTCTCCCACAATCATGTGCCACGCTTTACCTAAATTATTTTGTGCTTAAAATTAATGACTTTCTTTTCTTTGTTAGAGTGTTTCTTTCTACAGTGATTATCCCATTTATCATGTGGAGGTACAATACCACAAAAGGAAAGGATTTCCATACACGTGTTTTATTTATACCATTACTTTAATAGGCTATCTTAACTTCTGAATTTTGAAGCATTGTATTAAACTTAAATCTTGCAGTCAATTCAGAGCAACAACATTAACAAACCAGCTCACGACAGTGTTTTACGGTTGTTATAGATTACAACTGAAGACCACAAGAAAAGAACGCGCTTTGTCCATTTTTTTATTTTACAGCAGATCGTTTTAAAAGTCTACAATTAGCATTGCTTGGGCCTACACCTGCACATCCAATAAAGATTTGATTGTAATAGACGAACTATGTATATCTATTCACAGTCTGTTAAAAGGGTCTTTCAAATAGTCAACAAATTATCTCAATTTGGCCAAAAAATGGACAAAGCACGTTCTTTTCTGTGGGTTTCAATTGCCATGTTATATTCTGAATCTTGCCCCCAGTAAGATCTTTATCCCTCAGACACTATGTAGCAACAACGAAAACCCTCACCCCTAGCAAACAAACAAAAGAGCACAAAAAAATACAGATTGTTTAGAATAAACAGTGTTGAATCACAGTACTTCATATTTCAGAAGTATAATAAACAGGCAATAAGGAAATAACATAGAAAGGCGAAATAAAATTATGAAAACAACTGAATGCAATCAATACATCTTTGTAAAAATGGAAAAATAGAGAAAGTAAGCCTACAATACGATTTTGATAACAAAGAAAATAATACTACTAAAGGACTAAGATACTAAAATGCGTAAACGTTCAAATCTGTGTCACCCTTCCTCCCAAACACCCTCGTGGTCACATATTTCATTTCTTTGACAAGTTAATCTAAAAAAATAATAAAATGTGTATATGCACATTTATATCCAAGTCCCTGTGGACATAAATCTTTATTTCACAAATCCCCCCACCCACAAATTCGCATGGGTGCATTTTTGCCCCCCCAAACCCTCTCGTGTGTGCCCCTGATCAGATTCATAACAAACTGGAACGTTTAGAACATTTAGCTGTGCAAATAATACCAGATTTTACAGTTCGAAATAAAAATAGTGGAACTAATAGAGAAATGTGTATTTCTTTCCTTAGAAAGTCTTAAATGCAACTAAGTAAAAATTATTTCTGAAAATACTATCTTGGAACGTTGCAACTATAGAGAACAGTGTTCTTCGCAACCGTAGTAACTTTTCGACATTCATTTAAAATTTACGCTGACCATGAAGCCATCGAAGCTGTATTCTCTCTGTGATATTCATGAGCAGGACCTTTAAAGAAAACTAAACATCCGCTTTCCAGTGAAGAGTTTTTATCCGATTTGGCAACGTTGCTCGCCTACCCCGGCACTTCTGCTTATCCAGGTGTAGCGAATTAATGATGAAATATGGACCGGAGATAGGGTTGGCACCCGCATTTGCTTTCTGCATCCCCTTTTATCCTCCCGAGCCACTTTGCTTGCTTCGTGAATATGCCTGGTCTTTAGTTTATTTCGACTGCGATATGGATAACATGATTTTCCCCCCTCTCATTGCATGAAAGTTTCATGAAATGCTAAAGGAGATACCACGCCTATAGCGAAAAGGCAAACACCTCACAGAAACATATACTATTACGTTAAAATATTCGTTCTTATACGGAAATTTCCGCTTTTCAGTAGTAAGTTACTTTCAGGAAATATTTTTTTTACACATTAGGAAGAATATTTTACATATTTAGTTTATTTTTTCATTAATTCGAAGTAAAATCCATTTATTTTAAGTTTAAACACGCAGAACCTACAAAGCTATAATGATTATCATTGCCAATGATACTAAATTAACAGGCGATACTTTACGTAGGTATAACTTTGAGATGTGAAGTTTCGGTTTGCTATCGGTTGCCTCTTGTTGTCTTCCTTTTTTATTTTTATGCATTCTCTACGGAAGAATGATGAAATATTGAATTCAAAGGGAAGAACAATTCCTCTTTCAGTTCTTGTCACAATATATACAAAAAAAAAAAAAAAAAAAAGACAGAGTATTTAAAGACTAAACTTGGAATGTTATTTTGATGAATAACTAATTTATTGTGAAATATCCCCATGTCTACGCTACGAAAACACAATTCTGGCAAACGAATAGAGTCAAAATAAATGTTAATGGTTTGTTAGTTGACTAGGTTTTGAGGAAGCTGAATGTCTCACAATTAGGTTAAAGATTAAATTGAATTGACTTGAATTTTCTTTCATAGGTTGCACCGGAAGCTTTTGGCGTCACATCTGAGGGATGCCGACCATTTGGCGATCACTGTTCCGCCAGTAGGACTGAGAAGTTTGTGGCCAGGGATTTAGTTAAGGTAGCATCCCAAAATTCATCTCATGAAATTGATAGAAACTCTGGAAAACTTCAGTCACGATGCTTGGAAATGGTGTTCGAGCCCACGTGCTTCTTTGAAACGTGCAAAGAGGAATGTCACCTCATGTGATCTTAATCCGCGGCATTATAGTGATGTTTCCAGAATTTCTTTTCTACTTATGATGGCAGTTGGGCGCTCATAACGTTAAATAATGTAAAATATTACATAACCTACCAAGATTCAGTGTTTAATATTTAAGAGTTTCACAAGCAATTTTTCGCAAATTCTTAAAATAAATGAGTAAACAATCACTTTTTATCTGTAGATAAAATCGAGAGCCCATTAACATGATATGACACTTGAGCTATGATACCATTTGCCATGATACCATGATTAATTAACACGTCAACTTAATCAATAACTTTAATTTAACGTACACATTATCTTTAGTGCAACCTTTCATATGAAAGTAAACGGGAAATACATACCTTCCACGAATATGTATGAAGTGTTGCCTACCCTGCAGGCATTCAAAACAAAATTTCGTAAAATTTGAAGTCCTATAACTTGTGTTCCGCCAAATTCCGAAACGTAGAACTATAGGAGTGTTCCTTTGAACACATCATCAATGCCGTGTGGAAGTTTCATGTTGATTTGCGATTTCCACTGGAGACAGTTGCCTTGTTAGAAGTTAAGGTATATATGTTCTCACCTGCCTCCTAATGGCTGCTGTGTAAGCTTGCGTTAACTTCTTTACATGTTTAAATTTTGAATATTCGAACTATTCCAAATGTTTTATGTCAGCACTAGTAGTTAAAACTTGCTGCTATTATTGCGTAAGGTGATGAAGTATTTGTAGTGATCTGTGTGCTCGAGGTTGTTAAGACTTCCCTGTGTTAACACAATTTCTGGCAAAGTCGTGACTTGAACGGGGAGAAAAACTCCAACCCAAATCTGTTCTGAAGGTATTGCCTTTATGGACTTGCATGCAGAGCAGGGGAATCCAGCTAGACTACGGATCTGTAAGATCAACAGACATACTTCTGGAGACAATTATGATCGTAATATCAAGCAGGAATTTTCTGTTAAAGCTCGTGACAGTCATTTATAAGAAAAATAAAAAATCATCTAAAATTGAATGTAAATTCAGTTTTCGTTAATTTATATTATTTCACAATCTAGTGGGAACTAGGTAGTTAGTATTAACTTTTTAAATATTTATATTTTAAATATTAAATTTATTAGAAATGTCTGCTACCATTTGCAGTTAAAACTACATTTTATGAATGCAAAATCTGAAGCTTCTATGAAGAGTGATGCACTAGTTATTGTGTCCATAAGTTTCCCCAAACCCAATACATTCTTCAACTTCTGCATACAAAGGTTATGTAGAAAATAACTTCCGTTTTCGTGTGGAGGTTTGGCAACAGTGAAGTATGAGGCACTACGCATCCAGCAGTGACAGATTGAAGGCCTGTGGCTTTTACTCATGGAGGAACGGCAACTGCCGTTAGGAATATGTGGAAAGTGCAAAGCTCTTAAAATCTATGGTCAATTTGCAAAGTTTATGCAGATAACGTAATGAGTGTGGGTGATATGAGACAATGGTGCCGCATGCTCAAAAACGGACAGAAGACATCTATGATGAGAAAATAAGTGGCCGGCCGACTGAGATGAATGATGAACTGATCCAGAAGATAGGCAAAGAGTTCCCGAGAACTGCCGATTCACAATTTTTTAGCTTTCTGCTGAATTTCCGCAGATATCTCGCACATTTCTTCATGAAATGATCACTAAAACGTTAGGCTACTTTTATCGGAAGATCAGTGGCTATGTATCTAGCGAGATTCTTAATTGCTGTACAATTTGAACGGAAGTTGATGCTTGAATAAGGCCAACACAACTTTCACGCTACCACTGCTGGATGCGGACTGACTCACATCACACTGTTGCAAAATCAGACACCGTTACTCCCCACAATACTTTACGTTCCACGTGAAAACAGAAGTTACTTTCCGCATAGCCCTCGTAGTTATATTGAGGAGGATATGTTCACATTTGGACTTTCCAGTGGTCGCAAGGAGAAAATGACATAAAAATCATTGCATTATGATTTTCTGAGTCTGTGGCTATTAGATGATACACAGAATTTACAGGTCTCTAGATTTAAATGCAGTTTTACAAATTTTGGCAAGGATAAACCGGTTTCATGAGTTCAAAATTTAATAGTAACATCAAAACATTATTTTGCGATAACTAGATATACTGGGTAAACATAAATCATCAGAAAGTTTCTGTACAAATATGCTTCGATAGAACTGATACACGCTGAACAGAATAAATTGATGAAAGATATTTCATTCCTTGTTTCAAAACATTTTAACTAAAAGAAAATACATTGCAACTGTTCAATCATAAATCATTATTCATCGTCTAAACAATACAAACCTCATACACATCTAAAATCTAAATTCACGTAAAAAGATCACCGTCTTAACACGGATTTTCTACTCTGTATTTACCTCTTCGCAGTACATTACTGGGTCAGCTCGTTAAAGTGTGATCTACTGCGTGTACTTTGCCAGCCATGCGTAGACAGTACAAAAAGACTCGTCAACCAAGAAAAGCAAAATGTCACTTAACAAAAAAGTGCTTTACACCTTAATTACGAAACAAAATAAATACCTGAAAACTACCCAACAGAACTTTCAAATGCCTGTTAAACTCTTTAGATTCTATGTTAATAAGAGCACCAACACAATAATCAAGGTTTCAAAAAACAAATTTCTTTTGATTAAGGAATGCGATTAAGGAATCAAGCCTCAGTTCAGTTTATATACTTGTAAAACGATTAAACCGTGAATAGAACAAGAAAAATAATCATATTTATGAGAGAAATTGAGATCACACCATATTTAACTGCATAGACGAATTTTTTACATTTGATTCGAGGGATTCTGGTTTCGATATTAGGTGAGTATTTACACATTTTCGGTATTGACCTAGCATCATGAGGATAATTAATTCGATTTGTAAACATGTCAAAATTTTTCAATTTGTGTTAATCAAACTAAAAAAAACCCGGATGAATAAAATATGGCTACCTTGTACTGTATGATTATCTCACTAATTTTAGTTTGTTGCGCTGATTTCAGTTTGCTGCCATGTTCCGCTTCCATGATGTAACGAAATTTGTGATTGGTAGCCTTCGGGTTCGAATACTCATACAGAACTTTATAGCGTTTTGAATTTTTGCTGAGATCGGATATACTTTTTTCATGGTAGAATTTGGGACATTGATCATGAAATGAATTAGTCATATTAATTTCTAAATTGGAATTACATTTCTTGAATTAAGTTTAGTAAGTTTCTGTGGAAATGTAATAATCTTGCGGGAAGAAAAAGTCATTATTTTACGGAATCCTTGATAGCCCTAATCTAGACAGTGCAGAAGGAAGTTAAAATGTCGTCACGAAGAAACAATTTAATGATTAACAAGAACGATGGGCGTCATTAGTGAATATTTGAATGGAAAAAGCATTCCTCACTGTAACTATTTGGTTTATTTATTAAAAAAAAAAAAAAAAACTTGGAAGCCAGACATTCAAATTGCTAGGAAGGAATAAGCATGTTCAGTTTACGATAAATATTTATATTTGTTTGAACGGCAGCCTGTTAAGATTGTTTGAACAAAAGATACTTTAAAAGAAATTTTGATTCTCAAGTAATTTTGTTTCTTTGCTAGAATTTGAAGTTTGAGTTAAGTTCGAGAGCAATAAAGATGCAGTTATTATTTGCAGATTCATGAGTTTTCTCTTCTATTTGTTCGGTTTTCTATCTCTCAACCCCTAATCTACAATTCGGTTGCAATATCCAACAAAGAACGTTAACATGAATTTAGTCTTTGTAGTGTACACGAATTTTGGGATTGAAAAGGAAAGGAATACATCCGTGTCTTGTATTCTGCCAATAAGGAGTGAGTGTTACGTAAGAAAATTCAGAATGTTATAAAGACATAATGATAAGATTATTCGAACGCAAATAAGCTTAACCAGTAATCACAGATTTCGTTAAACTATTTAAAAAAAAAAACAAAAAAAAAAACATGGTAGCAAATTCAAAGCAGGGTTCTAAACTAAAGTTACTAAGAAAATCATACAGAGTTTTCCACAAGGTAGCAACGTTTTATCCATACAGAAATTTTAAAGATAAATTAGATTAACACTAATTAAAAGATACTTAAATATTTAGAAGCCCAAATTAAATAACAAAGAGTTATTCACAACAAAGAACAGCAATATTTTTTAAAACACTTAAAAAGCAAAATAACACTGACAATATACGACCAAAGTGGAAATATCGCCATACGTTAGCAAATGGTAGGATGCTAAACATTGACAAGGATAACACTGATGAATGATATACAATGGCATTGATAACATACTTACGATGATTCGCTAACTACACAACACAAGAAAAAAACAAAAACAATGACAAACGAAGCGGAAGAGAATGATTGAGAATGCATATTACGTCACGGTGCTGTTACTACATTGTCGAAAGCCATAGTTACTGCATCTTTGCTCCAGCAAGCGATATACGTAAACATGTAACGAATTTGAATTTTATTTTATGCCTTTAGGCAACTTTTGGTTTAGACCGAAACATGTAACGAAGTTTAGAAATGTATGTTGGCCTATGCAGACACTTTGAGTGTAAAGCCAATTAGCCCAAATATCTCAGCCAAAAGTCTGCTACACTTACTGTTTCATATCACAGAATTCCATAATTAGTACACTGTCTACTTTTGCAAAATTTTAATCATGTCTTCCGCTTTTTTTTTTTCAATTTTCAAAAATTGAAAAAAATGAGGATGAGCGCAGTGGTTCTTAGGGCTATAAAGGTCGGAAACGTAAAGTTTCAATAATGTGCTGAGGGATTGTGAGGAAGTGAATACACAATACATTGGTCGCCTAGTCCTAGAGTGATCAGTGCATCAAATCCCCCTTAATTAAAAAAAAATATATAGTTGGTTCCTGTCCCCAAGCCAGTTTCTTTCCATTTACTAAATATAAACTTCACACAAAATTTCAGCGAAAATTGTGAATATTTAGGGGGTCCACCAGCAGCTCGAAAGTAAATAGAATAAACTGTATTAACATGTTAAACATAAAGGTATTCAATCGTAATAAACAATAAAAGTTAAGATAAGTACGAATAAAACGAATTAAAATTAAAACAATTGAGTATTAAAACAACGACAAGATATTTTGGGGTTAAATTAAAAGTATATTCCTTCCAAGGGCCGGATGAAATCAATAATTTTTAACTTTATTTTGGTCAATACGGCTTTATTTAACATAAATATGACCTAAAATATCTCTCAGGGTTATTTCTCACCAACTTTTCCGTATTCTTTGTCTCTTATGTAAACTCGGTTTTTATTTTCCTTTCCTGTCTAACAACTACCATGTTTTGAAGTGTTCCTCTCCTTTTGCTAAATGTAGAAAATCCGATGTAAGCTTGATTCCACGTTCTGAACATTTATTGATCACTGATGCCTGAAATGAAGCAGATTCTGTACTTTGTGCAACTTCATCAGTAAGCTGGGATCGAATTTCAACATCTAAAATGGAAACCATGAGTCTAGCCCAACCAAACAGGCCAGATCTGTAATGGTGATTTGTCTAGGAAACTAAGGTTTCCCAAATCTCGTTCCATAAGGTTCAAATTGGTCTAAGTCAGCGATCCGCAAACTATTTTAAGCTGAGGACCAGTTTTGTTAATTGGTAGGTACAACGGAGTACCCTGCGCCTGTCGAACGGCAGGTCTCGACGACCACCTATGGTCCGCGGACCACAGTTCGCGGAACGCTGGTCTAAGTAATGAAATTAAAGGCCTCATAACTAGCAGTCTACTGACAAGAGAAAAAAACATATTTGGGATGCAGCATGCTGCTGAAGTTTCTCAGAGGAACCATATTTGCAGTTAAATACTGCAGATGATACTGAACGGCACGGTCACACTCTCAAAAACCAATGTATTTATGTTCTTGTACAGAGACAGATTTTGATACAACTTCAAACCTTTTCACAGGGCATCAATACCTGAATTTCATGTCATCCACCACGTGCTGCATACATGAGTGACATATATGACGAAGTCTATAATATTGTCGCCGAGCAGTGACTGTGCTGTGAACCAGTGTTTGGATTTCTCTAGCAGATATATTTTAATGAAATTATTTAACTTGGATATCTATTCAGTCTTATGAACAGCATTTCGTTGTTTGAATATAATTAGCGTCCGAGACACTTCTCCATCGAAGAACATGGTGCAGAGTTCAATAAACTCGAGGGAGTCATCTCTGCTTTTTTTTCTATCGAACGTTTTGACTGTTTTAAATTATCTTGAGCAATTGAATAAATCAGATTTGAAATTCTCAAGTAGCCTTGGTGCGTCCTCGCTAAACAAATCGAATCAGATCCTTAGAAAGGCTGATCGGATGGAAGGGGAAATTTCAGGTGACTTTGTAATCTCAATATTTAAGTCTTACACACATAAGTAAGTATAGCTTCGCCTATGTAAGAGATATCTGTCAGTCAGGTCAACCTTTCGTCGAAACCTATTTGTACTGGAGTGCGATATCGAGATTTTAAACGTTTCTCCACCTACTTCCTTTATCATGATTTCGGTGTAAATATCCTGTTGTCAATAGTACATCAAACTGCAAAGGGGAAGACACCATACGTTTTCATTTTGACGACTGCATCTCATGAATAATACGACGATAAAAGACAAACTGTACAGCAATGAATAGCGACTATGTTAATGCACAATTGCTGTAAATATCATGCATTGAACTTGTATGGTGCACTGACAATTTAATGAAGAAATGACTCATGAAATTTGCCATCTTACCCCGAGGTGTAGGGGAGAGATGCCTAGTGCTTCTGGGAGTGATGCCACAATAATAAAATTGTAGTTACAATTAACAAAGAAATGTGTTAATGCTTTTAGTTCAGTACAAATACATAGAATACACTTGCCATGTCCCAACACAGGTGTATGTAACATAAAGGAATACATAGAAGGATAGATATAGTTAGTTTGAAAACACTGTACTTCTCATA
This sequence comes from Lepisma saccharinum, assembly GCA_022664845.1. NCBI lineage: Eukaryota > Metazoa > Arthropoda > Insecta > Zygentoma > Lepismatidae > Lepisma > Lepisma saccharinum. The sequence goes on along the minus strand of JAGDQP010002333.1, from coordinate 15,380 downwards.
CAAAAACAAACTTCATGAATTAAAATACAAGCAGTATTTTGCAGGGAATTCAAATTTAATATTTTATATAATTACTTAGGACAGGTCTTAGTTACATTCTAATAGAATATTCAATCTTCATGTATACCTAATAGTTAGTATAGAATACTGGACACTACAATCCAACAAAATTGAATACAATGAATCCACTAATCATGGTCAAAACGGTGTTTCCTACCATATCAGTACTGACATTTATAACATTTGAACTCATTTGTGGCATGGAACACATATATTGGGAAATATTGTACAATTTTCGTGCAACCACATGTTACAGATCATACACCTGATCCATGCCACTTTTGGATCGTAATAACATCAGCCGCATATACATCAATAATCGCTGGAGGGAACATCCTTTTTGTTATATTTTAGACATAAGCCTACTTTTACAGCTGATCTCTTCGGAAGTTTCTTCAGTTTGTAATCAAATCAAAACTTCCTCCAGAAGAGAAAGAGGACATTGTTGCCACTTCAACGTTTAATTATTGCTTATCGTTAGTGAGTTTTGAGAGTGTATGCTCAGTGTCATTCAAAACATGTGCCACTCTTTTCGATTTATGTTTCCTACCAGTTGGGTTTCTTCACGATCTACAGGATGAATTGGAGACATGCTTTCAAAAGGTGTTTTCTGAGAGAGAGGAAGAACGCCCAACATTAACGGAAGATCCAAGAATACATATTGAGAAAAGTCATTTGCGAAGCTAGGACTTGCAGAATCTGGAGGATGATGTTCACAAAGAGTGCTGCCGTCTGATGGAGGGAGAGAAGCAGAATAATTTCGTTCGTTAGTAGAAGCAGCACTAAAATCTTAAATAGCAAAAGCTTCATCAGGGATAATATTAGGAATGTAGAGCATGATCCCACACCCTTGGAAACCGAGCAAGAATTAAATTTGCATCTTTACTTGACGTTCACGTTGCGTCTTTTCCAAACATCGGGGAAGACACCAGCTGAATCTGCGCGCCAAAAGTGCCACAAGACATGCTGCGACTCACATGCACTTCAATACTGCACCCTCTCCATATAGCAACTACGTGTCTCGCGTCATTATTAATTGTATTACAAACTCATGCAGAAAATACGACATATTCACAAACCTAATCATGCATAAATTTATTGATAATTTCTACATTTTGCCAAGTAATAGTTGCACAACATACTTACGATGATGACTGACGACGTTCCTTCCTTCTTCTTGACCTCAGCTATAAGTCTGTAATATGCTCGTACCATCTGTTGTTGTTACCAGGACTTATAACAAAACTTGCTTCTGTACCCGAAGCACTCTATATCTTTGTGTTCAAAGTACATGCTTTACTGCTTTTTACTATTCGATCTTTCGATATCGCGTCAGTCTTTCTCCATTGTTGTTGCTTATTTTGTGAAGACTAGATTTGCCTATAGTAGGTCTAAAACTTCCTCGCCTGCCTATCTTTGCGTTGAAATTCTCCAACACACTTTTCGCATAATACTTCGGTAATCGGACAAACAACCTATCTAGCTCCTAAAATGCATCTTTGTCGTTGTCATCAGCTTGTTCGTTCGAAGAATGGACATTATTAAAACCGTGTTGCACCATCAAGTGCGTATGGTATCGTACGATAGTCTTTCGTTCACGAACTCTACATTCTGGACTGCTGAAACGATATTGTTCTTAATGAGAAATCCTGTTCCAAACTCGTGTGACTGAGTTCCCCCGTATAGTGGAAAGCGTATTTGCCCCTGTCGAATGTTATCTTGACACTCCCACCGGACTCCCTGAATCGGTAGTATGTCCAGCCCGTACTTCTCAGTCTCGTGTACTACCGTCTGAAGAGCGCCCGTTTGGTATAAAGTTTGTACGTTCCACATTCCTATCCTAATGTTGTTCCTAATCCTGTTCTTGGAGGCCCTTGAATCTGTCCCCGTCCGGGGGAATAGTTTACCTCTGGAATATTTTACCCAAGGAGAACCCATTTGTTACTATTTCTTGACATAGTTTAGCGGTGTAGAGTTGTCAGCTCTACGACCTCGCAGTAAAGGCTAACATCAAAGATATAATAAACACATGAGAAGTATTTTGTCGTGTCGCTGGTTGCGTAATGTAGAGTAAATCGTCTGGTAAACGTGAAACCGGACTTCGATTTCCAACCAAACCATCATATTTTTTATCTGATTCTTCTATCTTGGCAATTTTTTGGAAGCTAAAATTTTCTTAAGCATATCGCGCCAACAATGGAAGGTAAAGAGAGATGAGAGGAAGTGCAAATGGCTCTCCAAAATTTTTCTTTCTTCTAAAAGAATTTAGAAAAGTACACAATTTATCAAATTATAAAGGTCTTGAGTTCTTGACATCTTGTAAGGTGTAGGAGACTGAACAGTAGCTGGAAACCTACTCTGAAATAAGTTAAATTATAAGTTAAGTCTGGGAGAAGCTTTCCTGGTACCAACACAAAAGGATCATCTGATAAAATCTTTGGACAATCTCTTTCCTTTCTTCGAAGAGTTCTTTACTTTAGTTTGAAGGATGCTGCTCCTTGTCAGTCTTATCTTTCAACTTGTGTAACACTGCATTTTGTTTCTTTTATTTTACAAACACCATTGTTCATGATATTATATGTTGGCAACGGTGCCAAGTTTTTTTGGTTCCGCTTTGGTGGACTTTTCTTCATGGATCACCGCCAAACTCATCAATCAATGCAGCGACCGCTTTTCCGTAAACAAAAGACGCTCACCAGAGGAAGCAAAAGGCAGAGCGCCGGAACTCCTTCTTTGCTACCCGTGTTTCTTAAAGTTTTCTCTTTATCTTCTAACCAAAATGTTAGAAACTTCGCTGTCCTCACAAGGAGAGAAAATATACTTCGTATAGGCACAAGAGGATATCCAAGTATACGGGAAACTTCTTCAATTGAAGTTATTCCAATGATCATTGTATCTTTTATCTAAATAATTTTATACCCTTCATCTTATTTTAAGATAATATATAAAATAATTATGTGCTCTGCACGAGCGTCTCCAGAAAAGTTCGCAACGGGATGGAATGCGGATTAGAAGTCTCCGGCGTTTCTCCAGAATTTTTGCTATAGGTTGCCTTCAGTACATAATTCAAAATGAACAGGCTCGAATTCCCATGAAATGAAAATACTGAAAACATTCTTGGCGAAATAATGTATTATTATTATTATTATCGCTTCTCAGCCTCTGGCCACGTTGCTCTCGGGCCGTCTCCATCTTAAGAGTAGCTGTCCTTTTCCTCCACGTGGTGGGTCCATACACAATTAGTCAGCCAGTTTACTTAATTTTGTTAACTGTGTGTTGCAGTAGGGCTCTGTCCGGCGAAAAATGACTGGTTGAACTTGTCCTCAATTAGTCCATTTCCTATCTAACTCTTGTAGTAAAGTCATCTATTTGTTAACATTTTACTTTTCATGTTCATATTGATCTTTTTACCTACACACTTTGTTAGATTGCTCTAAGTTCCGAAAACAGTCAGAGATCAGCCTGTTTACGGAAGGCAAACGGCCCTAGTGTATTTAAATTTCATGTGACTTGACCACTCTCTTGAAGACATAAATCCCCTTCAGAGGTGTAAAATGTGTGGCATTTAAGTGTGATATTTGCTTTAACAAAATTGAAGAACAGCAGTTAAAATGTAACTAACAATCAAGATGTGTCAATAAAAACTGGTAGAAGTGAAATGTCAAATGTAACAATGATGGCCGATCAAGAATCTGTTCTCGATCCTGAGGATATAATAAGTAATAAGTATAATACTTTAGTAAGTATTGGCATTAGTTTAGTAAGTTAATTTATATATTAACGAGCGAATAGAATAGTCTTAAGAAAGTAATTATGTTATTGAGGGAAGAAAATAAAGTTCTACGTGAACAATGATCAAAATCTACTATACCAGAAGATGATGATGGTATTAATGTCAACTCTCACAATAAATCAAATGTACAAGGTAAAATTAATAAAGAATCTAACGCAGAAGTGTTCCCATGATAATTTTGATGCAATAATGAAAATCAAACTGATCGATCTAATGATTCTTGGGCAAACGTAACTTCAAGTTAAGAAACAGGAGAGAAAAATTCAGAGAAGTTATCGGTAGTTAAAACCCCGAGTAAGACAAAGAATGATCAACGAAAAATGGCATATGGTAGAGGTCAAATCAAAACTAATTTAGTAGTAAGCAAGAAAAACGCTTTGTTTGTAACACGATTTTATTCAGATCTAACAGAAAATGAAATCGAAGATCTTATAAAGGAAAATAATGTATCAATAGTTAAATGCACTAAACTGCAAACAAAATACGAAATGTATTAGTCTCTTCATGTAGAAATCAAAGAATCTGACTGTCCAACTGTAATTAATCCTGGTATTTGGACTGGTGAAATAATAATAGGACCATTTTATGGGAAACTAAGAGATACAAATAGTAGAGTCTAAAGGGACATCAAAAATGACAAATATTAAAGATAATAATGGACAAAATTAAGATATGGTATCAGCATGTAAGGGGGTTAAGAATCAAAATTGACCTTTTATTTTCATCAATAGCAAACAATAATTATGATGTTGTCTGTGTTACTGAATCTTGGTGAATCAATAAATACTTCAACCTATAGCTGTTTTAGAGCAGACAGAGATTATGATAATCTTGATTGTGATAGAAACGGTGGAGCCCTAATTGCTGTTAAAAACGAATGTTTGTAGAAGAAGTGATTTGAAAATGAGAATTGAATGTGTTTGGATTGAACATAAGTTTGGAAATATTACACTAAGCCTGCGATAATTTCGTTGCACGGAGTTTAATAGGTGAATAAACCTAATTCGAATATCCTGATCTGCTTTCCATTTTTTTGTATAACGTAAGGTTTTATGGCAATGGCAATGGCAATGTGCTCATAAAGTGTAAATAATACGATTTATGATAAAATAATACAGAAAAAATTACAATACTCGCAAAATTTATACCTAAACCGTAAAGAAAACATGTGTTGTCCAATATTTCCCCTTCAAATAATGCCATCTTGGACACCTTGCAATTAGGATCCCAATTCAGGTTTTTTCTTGCTAAGCATAAGCACCAGTAGCAATCAGCCATTAACGTTATGTCCTATATGCTTTTGTATCTTATTTCTGTTTACTTTATACCTCTATGAAACCTCTAACCTCCCTTGTCTCGCTTCTCGTTCAGTGGACACAGGTTCTCGGGGAAATATGAGAAATGAAATAGAAGAAAGGAGATGTTAACTAATCCTAATCTCACAATTTCAAGTTGAAATTCACTAAATGCAAACTCTTAATTTGACCAGTACCGTTTTATGTTTCTTTACGATATAGATACAACAAAAAGTATTCGGATAGTTATTATGGCTTATAATTACTTCATGCCTTCAGTAGAACATTTCAACGTAAAAATGAAAGCTCTGGCTATAGTGAAACATATGACATTATGAAAAATCTGTATCTTAGTACGCAAAAACTGTTAGTAGATTTGAAATCAGGAGTCTCGAAATAGGTATAGTCACTTGCCAAACACCGTGAATCAAAACCATTGCAGGGTAGTGGAATTCCTAGTGTTTGAAAAAAGAAGATACGCAACAAAACTAATGTCAATCAACCCAGCCCTGCTTCCGCACATGTTTAAAAAACAATAACCAGACAATTCTTTTAAAAGGTACTCAGTTCTATTTAATACAAAAACAGTGTATTTTTTTTAGTTTAGAAACACCTTTTATTACACTAAAAGAATCACTGTTTATCATTATTACTCTGATATGTGTAAGGAAACCTTAGGTGATAGGGGAAAATAGACTTCATTGTTAAATCTAGAGTGTTGAAATTAGTTAAAATCACCTTCACATTCAAGACAACAGAAAAAAAGTATTAATTCACAAATTTAGATAGAGATGTGATAGAGAAAAATCGACTTGTTTCAGATTCAGCGCTCCTGAAATATATAAAGTCACCTTTTCATTTTTATGGAATGATCAGAAAGTTAAAATTCGCAGGCTAGTGTTATTATTATCTTGTATTTTTTCTTTAATCCAAACTTTTCGGTATCTCTGTTTTATAATTATTTGAGTAATATATCTAATAAACTTGTAAATTATAATATTGTTAGAGAATTTAATATAGTAGAAGTAGATTTGATGAACAGATTTTTTTAACCTGCTATTCATCACTATTCCAACAATAAAGCAAAATCATATTTAATTTTCTGGATGACATAAACTTGGATGTTGATTATTATCAAGATAAAGAGTTAATTTTGAAGAACTTTGAATCTGTCACATTAAATCATTAGAATATGTGGTTCTTCCTGACGAACATCATGAACTAATTGATATTGGTATCTCACTTTCTCATATATCTAAGGTCATAAATAATATGATGTATTGATTTCATAAAGGATACTATCTTCCAATATATAAGCAAATATGTTCAGTAAATTGGTACAATATTCTGTTAGATGTTAATCTGGACGTTGTTGTATTAAATGTGGAAGTTGCCATTAAACCCTGTATAAGTGACAACATCCCAATAAAGAGAAATAGAAATTTCAAATATCCATCTTGATATTCTGCAGAACTAATTAAGACGCGTAAGAAAAAGAATCAAGTTCATAAACTCAATTACTTTGACCGCTCTGAATGGTTTCCAAGCATTTTATGAGCTGAGCAGTCAGTCAGCTGTGGCTTAATCATATCGCAAATTTGCGGGATTACGTACCGGTACATCTGTAAGGAAAGGAATGTGGAATGGAGAGATCAGGGCCTTAGTCTAGCTACCTACCATACCGGTATTTCTAAAAAAAAAAAATGAGTAAAACCTCGAAAACTTTTAGTCAAGATAGTTGACAGTAAATTCCGGACCTACACGCTCCCCCATGCCGATCCTAATCCGCGATCATAATCACTTGGGGAGTATGTACTTGATATCTGCTGTCTGTAGACTTAGACAAGCTGCCTGCTATTACGGTTATGTAGTTTCCCGGATAATACTTCAAATTGGTTTCCTTCTTAAGATTTCTAATGAATGAGTACTGTTACGCTTATAAACACTGCAGAGAAATCTGTAACCATCCTCTCACAAAGCTTTTCCTTCCGCTCTGATCCAATTTCCTTTCTACTTCAATTATTTTTCTACATCAGTGCGAGCGGAAGTTTCGATTTTTAACACAAACTGCCAATAATTTTAGAAACCATTCTCTTACATATAATTTGTACCCCAGCAACCTTTTTTTGAAATGGTTACCACAAAATATATCTAACTATGTATCGTATGAAAAAAATTATAAAAAGAAAGAAACAATTATCCTCATAAAAATGCTGTACTTACAATACGTTGGAATAACATGATTTGTGCTTTTGCAGAGAAAAGTTTCGTAATCATGAAAATTTAAACCTAGACTAGACCTAGCCAGTTAATCTAGACTTCTTCCCCCTAATTTTTAAAATTCAGAAATTCAAAGAACATGAGTAATTAATTTTGTCCTAGAATCTAGGATAACAACAAGATCTGAGGCTCATGCTTAATTCAGTGTTAACTCAGTGTTCATTCACGTTGACGTGAAATGCCTTATTATGTAAGCTATGTTCTTAACTGTTTCTGGGACAACCACTCGACAAGGTATCAGCAGTACATCGCTGCAACTTTACTACAAACTTATTTAGGAGGGGGAAAACATAAAAGCAAAGAATAAATAGGCTTAAATAAAGGAAAACAAATTAACAAGATTATTTTTGACATATACTTAGAAACGTTAATCGAGCAGAGTCTTCACAGCATTTAAACGTTGTTTTGCACATGCGTTATTTACCTCAACTCCTAGTAAGTAATAGGCCTTGTAGAAATATCACTTAATAATATTAAAACCACCCAAAAGCTGTCTAATTGTTTTTTTATGAATATTAAGTACTTGAAATTGTATTCTTTACAATTTTTCTTAATGCAATCGAACCATCCGACCCAATGTATATACAGATACAGAAATACTCCATATTGGTCAAATTCCAGACAGGTGTCTACAAATAAATTCTGGTCATATTCGGTTTTGATGACTTATAGATGTTACGTGTTAAAAGGTAGTTCTTAACGCGAGTAGTTTCGAACTATATTTTTATTATTTCAAAGGTATTGTGACGAATCCGCCATATTTCAAATAGATTCCAGTTGCACAGCTGGAGCTATTTTAATCTGACGTGATTTTTAAAGATCTGTAATCAGACGAAAAATTGATGGAGAAGACAATGTTCTTAAGAAAACAATGAAGGTGCTAAAATGTAATTAATAACTTATTACAGTAATAAATATATAAATAATAACTCAATTCTCTTTCACTTATAGAGAATTTAAACTAATAATCAATTATTCTATTGCACAATGACGATTATCTCATTATTATTTTTTATTACTCAATTGGTAAAGAATTTAATCATTTTATTGTATTTATAGATTAGGTACAATATAGGGAAAGTATTGTTTATTCGATAAAAGAAAGTGAGAGAGCAGTGAAATTATCAGAAACAAGAAGTCGTAAAAGTGTTGAGCACTGTACAACTGGCTGTTTACGTGCGTAAGATTTGTCATTTATTGTATTATAGCCACTCTATCTCTTAACAAGAGTAGTGGTGGGCTTCACCAATCTTCGTTAACTTTAACGAATTGTTAAGTAACTTTAAGCACTTTAAAATTCATTACGTTCGTTAATGATTCGCTAAATTCTTAACGAAGGTTGTTGAAACCCACCATAGTTACCAATTAGATACCCTTGAGAGTGCGAATATCCATTCTGAGAGTGAGAAAAAGGATGGATTATACGTTATACTTTAAAGAACGTTTCTTTATGCACCTTTAAATTGTCAGTATAGACAATTTATCTATGAGCATACTTACTCGATATAGGAAAGACAAATAGCCTGAATATTAAAACAGAAAAAAAGAAAAGACGACATATCGGGCGATTGTAAAATGTGGTGTCTGTACATCACATTGTTTTTGAAAATGGCGGCTTAATGGAAGAAAGCTGCTGAAATTACTTGTGTTAAATTTACAAAATATCAAAAGTTTTTGGACACCATTTCAGGAAAATTTATGCAGAAAAGTTACATAGTGTTACATTACTTCATATAATAGGTTTTCAACAAAATATTCAAAATTAAAGTGATAAATACAACAAAAACGACAGTGACTGAGAGAATATAAAGCGACCGACAACTATGGCGGACAGTAACCATAGCAACTATTAAATAACTGACCTTAAAATATCAATTATTGTGAACGATAGACTGTAAAAGTGTATAATATACCAAACATTATTATAAAACAGCAATTATTAAAACGAATGCGCAATGAATGGGCATAATTAACAATTTCTGCGCTGGATTACATAATACGAATACGAATGTAGATCACATTGTTTGACTACTTTCCGAAAACAAGAAGCCAAGTTTTAAAAACACTGAAAAATATATCAAATAAATACTGACAAAATTTTGTATATAAGGAACAATACAAATTCGTTAATAGATTTATTGCATAACATTTTTCAATGTGTCGAGCATTTTAATTTACGAAGTATTTTCATCTCTGTCCTATCCTTGATTTGATAGAGAGACAGATTTAACGTACAAATCTGAAGTTTATGGCCAATGTTCATTATTGCAAGCTCATTAAAAAAATTAAGAAGAAAATTTTATTGTTGTGCCTGTGAACAGTTTATTTTGTCTTAGCAGACGTTGAGCAACGAAGGAAATACATAACGAAAGTATAGGTTACGAAATATTTTAATACATCACTGTTTGTCGCAAGAGCAGACAATCCTTTATGTATTCTTATTCCACAAAAACAAATGTTTTCAAGATTCTCCGTGTACCAAGAGGCTACCAAAGGTAGGTATCTGATATTACATACTAAAACTTATTTTTCTTTTGTATGAGAGAGAGAGAGGGAGAGGAATTGTGAAATTGATAACGAAGATCAAGAAGACTTTCACAACACAGATGTCTACGAGAGGTCTTACAGATATGGCCTGGACGTCTATGAGCATATCACTAACAAGTATCTGTCAAACATAATAAGGTGTGCTTAATTTGTAAAGATTCTAAGATTTTCTTTTGAATATATTAAAACAGTTTGTATTTGCCTCAAGATGGCCATTTGAAACAAGCGTTAGTAGGATGGTGTTCGAGATCGTTTCTCCCTTTACAATCTCAACAGTCAGCCAATTTCAGTTTTACTCCATTTCTTACAGTCTGACGTAGCGTACTGTGCTCGTATTCATTTCCGCGCTCTAATCCTAATATACACAGCTAATTTTAAAATGTTGGAAGAATCTGTGGGTGATACCTTGTTAATATGCTTATACCAACAAGTGAGATTTCATTTTGTACAACTGCCAATGGAAATATTCCATTCTGTCTGTAAAGATACGAATTCAGATATACCAGGTATTTCGTACGAATTTATAAACTACCGGGGCTTAGTTCGGGTGTTCCATTTCGGCATTTACCTGGTGTGACTGAGGGAAAGTGGGATACACATAGAAATGAACGTTAGTGTTACGTTGATAATACAGCTAAATGTCTGCCTCTTCAACGACTTATTCAACGATTATACACTATTTAAACATTTAATTGTTGAAACAACTTTGAATACCACGTTGAAAAGGTGAACGATATTTAACAGTATTATCAACTGAGGTTCTTACTCGTGCAATCGTCAGATTTTCCAGATTGAATATATTACAACACAAGAAGAATATATATTACAGTCTCATTTATCTGAATCGCTCTCATCCAAAATTCCGATTTAGTAGAGAGGAAATATGGCTCAAGTTCCTCAAATTGTATTGCGCTATATCTACATGAAGAAATTAGAAATAAAATTTAAAACGATTTTAGTTTCAGAAATGTACATACTCTTTTCTCTGCTGTTTCAGATTCTCTTAATCACGGACTGCACTGCATAGACCAGTGCTCTACGTATTCTCATGACTCGAAATAGCAAAGATGGTTACTTTTAGTTACAGAAATATTCAGCTTTGTTTGAGACTTCATCACAGGAAAGGAAAAGAAATGTAATTCATTTTATGATTGAAATATGTTTATTTAATTACCATAAAAACAGTTAAATATTACGTAATATTTTACGCAATCCTATAATTCAGGCATATACCAAATACACCTTACTCATTTGCACGCCATTTGACACGGAATGTAGTCACAGAGGGGAGCATTCCTATTACCCATAATAGATGCTCCTTAATGGATGTAAACAAACTCAATGTCGACCTGCTTATCAACTGAAAAGATCTAGAAAGTGCCACTCGGTTGCCCAACAGTGAAGAGGTCAATGTAACAAGAAACTAAAAACACACAAGAGAGCTAATTTTTTTCTTACTACGTATCAGTGCACACACACACACACACGACGAATGATGAACATAAGATTTACATGGCATCGTACGTAGTGCTTTTAGTTATGCGACTACCGCCAATGGCTAGGGTAACTAGAAATTTTTCACCTAAAAATAGTATATTTAAAACTATATTTTTTAAATTTCAAATATAAAATGCTATTTGATGCACTGTTAATTGATTCATACAATATCAAATTATAGTACATATGAAGAGAAAACACGTACGTACATGGAGCAAGAAAAGAAAAACGTAGCTTTCTGACAAGGCTGATACTATTTTATAACAAAAAGAAATTAAAATGTAACAGTTTCTGAAGTATACCACTTCCTTCTTCAGACTGCAGATTGTCGGCCGCTGGGGCCTTGTTTTTCAGTGGGCTAGTGAGTGGCATAAAATTGAGACCCAATAAAGTCAGAAAATTCCCTTATAGTTTATTTTCGTACTGTACAGTTTCTAAAATCATAATATTCTCAATATCAATGGGGAATGTAGAAACTAAGGACACACTGTGCATTATATGTGCCCCACAAGTTATTTTGAGTAAAATTATTGTAAGTGTTCTCGAGAATAGCACGAAGATTTCCAGACTTTTTTTTCCAAAGTACAAAAAATAACGTCAGCGTTAACCTACAACTGTAATTTCTACACTGTACTCGCGAAAAGCCTGAATAGCTAAATACGGAAAACACAGTTTGCAATATTTCATTTGAGATACTCTGTATGTTAAAAAACACTTTTTCTTTAGTTTAAAACTTAGGATTTAAATCATGATAACGCACTAATATCGGCAGCAATTCGTTTTTTTGAAATTCGAGGCATGGCAAGACACTACAACAAAAGGAGCTTTTTGTAATTCTTCCTTTATTTTCACTTCAGTTGATCAATTAGAAAATTTGTAAGCACCCGCTTTAGACGTAAAAATGCAGACAAAAATATATTAATATTAAAAAGGCTTATTTTAAAAAAATAGTATAGACGGTATACGTAAGGAATGAAAAGAGTATAAAACGTTAATTTTCCAAAAAAAATAAGAGTATAGAGTTTCTACACTGTAAAATGAGTATAATCCTCTAAAACACAGTATATCTGTCCACCCTACCAATGGCACTTAGATATTATACCTAGGAAAACTGTAAGTTGGTATTATCCGGACCGGCTTCATACTAGCACAAACGTTGAATAAGCGCTTATTCAAGCTAAATATAATATATTTATGTTATAACATCTTATAGTATAACAAATGTTAAATTTAGGTTAAATAAACGCTTCAATACACAGGGCTACTTGGGTACCTGATCCCAAAAGTTATCTGCTTATCAGGAGTGGGTTATTTGTTCCTTAAACAGGAAACGGGAAATAGGCATTTTTGAAAATTACATTAATTTATGTTCTGAAATAGCTTGAGGCAAGTTGAGCATGCATTAAGACAAATAATATTCTCTGTAGTCTCTGTTGATCAGTGGACCCCAAACTTTTCCAAACTGCGGACTCACTGAAGCTAGTGTTTAAATGAATCGCGCTCCCATGATGTATGCAAGTTCACGCGGCGACATAAAAATTAACATACACAAAAATAAATTGTTGTTGAGTACGATTTAATTCTGGCTCACAAATATATTGGATACTAAGAAAAAGCATTTTTGGAAATTATATTAAATAAAAAAATCATCAATGTAGATCATAACAATAGAAGCAAATTGTGTTGCTCGTTTAGGAGAGTGAAATAAGTTTTAAATATGTATACATAAGTAAACAGCTGAGTGGGGAAAAGGATAACATTCCATTTAGTGTAATAATCTGAAAAAGGGTAAAAATCAATTAACAGCGAAAACTACGGATTGAAAAATTTAATATTGGTCAAACTACTAGCTATCAGTTACATCTCTAAGTAAAACAGAAATTAATCAATAAATTTGTTAAGGATTGAGTTGTTTTAATTTTCGCACTTTTTGGAATGTTATTTCTCCATCCAGTTGATTAATTTTGCTCGTGAATCCCTGACGCTCGTGGACCACAATTTGGGAACCGTTGGCGTAGAACACAAACAAACTTTCTGCTACCAGATACATACATTGAAACGATGTGCTTGTCATCTCGAAGCCCTGAAATTTAAATTGCGAGTTCTGATTATGAGTTGTTCATCACATGAAAATAGTGAAAGGGAGGGGAACTGAAGTCAGATTTTCTCCAGGAGTGTCGGGTGTAGCCAATTTGTTAAATTTTTCCGAACATTTTCAACTTTGTCTTATTTTGTTGAAAATGACATAGTGAGGAAGAAAGAACTCAAGCACATTTCCAATTGTCATTCCCCAACAACAGTGTTGCCCGAGGCCACTTAAATACAGTATTAAACAAGTTAGAGCTGCGATTCTAATTACAATTGCAAAGACACCGGTCCCTTGATAGAATTTTAGCCACACAAGCATTAATATTTATAAAATACCTTTGTTTATACTCACCATTATTCGCTATTGTATTTCGCCCTTCCCCATAGAGAAATGCTTAATTTCAATTATAAGGAATTTAGATGTAAGTAGTCGGGGGGCAAGCCTCCCACTCCTTATCAAATTTACAAATGTATCGACGGATGAAGGCTGTGTACGGTGAGTACAGTCTGCGTCGTTCAAGTGTTGTTGAATGGCGCAAAAGATTCCTTGACGGGCGCGAGTCACTGGAAGACGATGCCCGTCCTGGACAGGCTCATCGTGTCATCACACCGGAAATGATTGCAGAAGTGAATGCTTTAGTCTTGGACAACCGCAGAATCACCGTTGACGAGATCCATCGGTTACTGGGTATTAGCGTGGGCGCCGTCCACACCATAATGCATCAACACTTGGACTTTCGAAAAATTTGTGCGCAGTGGGTTCGCCACCAGCTGACCGCCGAACAGCGCAATACTCGAATGGCGCTGTCTTTGAGTCATCTGCAACGTTATCATGAGGAGGAATACGGCTTTCTGTCGCGTATTGTCACAGGGGACGAAACATGGTGTCACCATTTTGAACCGGAAAGCAAGCGTCAGACCAAGCAGTGGAAACATGCGAATTCACCACCTCCAAAGAAATCAAAGGCCGTGCACACCAGTTCTGGTAAGGTCATGATGTCCTTCTTTTTTTACCACAAGGGCCCACTGCTTGTCGAGTTCCTGGAACGGGGTACCACCATCAATGCCCAGCGTTATCAAGCCACGTTACAGAACCTTAGACGAGCCATCAAGTCGAAACGCCCAGGCATGTTGTCTAATGGCGTTATCCTCCTGCATGATAACGCCCGCCCACACACGACCAATGCGGTGAAGACGACATTGCAGCAGTTTCGGTTGGAAACGCTGGAACATCCACCGTACAGTCCCGACCTCTCCCCGTGTGATTTTCATGTGTTTGGACCTCTAAAACAAGCTATTCGCGGACATCGATTCGCAACGGACGACGAAGTGTGTGACTGGGTCCAGGCCTGGATTCAACAGCAGCCTACTAGCTTCTTCAAGGATAGAATCGACCGGTTTGTGTCGCAATGGGATAAATGTACCAACAGTTGTGGTGACTATTTGTGAGTATGTGTACTGTGTATCACTACATGTGTGAGTATGTGTACTGTGTATAACTACATTTTTGAGTCAATACAATCGTTACCGTTACTTTACACTAGTGACCTGGTTTCATTTGAATGTCCCTAATATATATATATTATAATAAATCACAGCCATATTCAATCCACTAGTGGATGAGGCCTCTCCCCGAAGGGAGGAGTTGGTCTACTGCTCCCACGCTGACCAGACGGGTTGGGAGAGGAGAGCCGAAGCTCTCACTGTGATCGCCACCGTCTTTTATTCACAGCAGCTCCCCAATTGTCCTCACGATGCTGGGTCAACACCGAAAATTTTTAGCCCCCACCGGGAATCGAACCCGGGACCGCTCGCACAGA